>SJYT01035154.1:0-26404 GCA_006410635.1 Cephalophus harveyi | reverse complement strand
TGTATAGAGCTTCTCCATCTTTGGCTGCATAGAATATAATCAATCTGATTTCGGTGTTGACCATCTGGTGATGTCCATGTGTAGAGTCTTCTCTTGTGTTGTTGGAAGAGGGTGTTTGCTATGACCAGTGCATTTTCTTGGCAAAACTCTATTAGTCTTTGCCCTGCTTCATTCCGCATTCCAAGGCCAAATTTGCCTGTGACTCCAGGTGTTTCTTGACTTCCTACTTTAGCATTCCAGCCCCCTATAATGAAAAGGACATCTTTTTTGGGTGTTAGTTCTAAAAGATCTTGTAGGTCTTCATAAAACCGTTCAACTTCAGCTTCTTCAGCATTACTGGTTGGGGCATAGACTTGGATAACTGTGATATTGAATGGTTTGCCTTGGAGACGAACAGAGATCATTCTGTCATTTTTGAGATTGCATCCAAGTACTGCATTACGGACTCTTTTGTTGACCATGATGGCTACTCCATTTCTTCTGAGGGATGACATTAAAATGACATTAAAATCTAGTTCAATTCAGTTCACTCACTTAGGTTTGTCTGACTTTTTGCAACCCCATGAACTGCAGCATGCCAGGCCTTCCTGTCCATCACCAACTCCCAGAGTCCACCCAAATCCATGTCCATTGAGTCCATGAGGCTATCCAACCAACTCATCCTCTGTCATTGCCTTCTCCTCCTGCCCTCAATCTTTCCCAGCATCAGGGTCTTTTCCAATGAGTCAGCTCTTCACATCAGGTGGCCAAAGTATTGGAGTTTCAGCTTCAGCATCAGTCCTTCCAATGAACACCCAGGACTGATCTCCTTTAGGATTGACTGGTTGGATCTCCTTGCAGTCCAAGGGACTCTCAAGAGTCTTCTCCAACACCACAGTTCAAAAGCATCAATTCTTCAGTGCTCAGCTTTCTTTATAGTCCACCTCTCACATCAATACATGACTACTGGAAAAACCATAGCCTTGACTAGATGGATCTCTGTTGACCAAGTAACATCTCTGCGTTTTAATATGCTGTCTGGGTTAGTCATAACTTTCCTTCCAAGGAGTAAGCGTCTTTTAATTTCATGACTGCAATCACCATCCGCAGTGATTTTGGACCCCAGAAAAATAAAGCCAGCCACTGTTTCCCCATCTATTTCCAATGAAGTGATGGGACCATATGCCATGATCTTAGTTTTCTGAATGCTGAGCTTTAAGCCAGCTTTTTCATTCTCCTCTTTCACTTTCATCAAGAGGCTCTTTAGTTCTTCTTCACTTTCTGCCATAAGGGTGGTGTCATCTGCATATCTGAGGTTATTGATATTTCTCCCGCAGTCTTAATTCCAGCTTGTGTTTCCTCCAGCCCAGCATTTCTCATGATGTACTCTGCATATAAGTTAAATAAGCAGGGTGATGATACACAGCCTTGACGTACTCCTTTTCCTATTTGGAACCAGACTGTTGTTCCATGTCCAGTTCTATCTGTTTTTTCCTGACCTGCATACAGGTTTCTCAAGAGGCAGTTCAGGTGGTCTGGTATTCCCATATCTTTCCCATCATTACCAGTACTTATAGGTATTATAAGACCATGGAAAATGGAGCATTTAGTTCTATTTGAAGGCTTCAGAAAGAGCTTTGGTAAGACAAGGGAGGCTATGCTAAGTTGTGAAATGTCCAGCATTCAACCAAGAAGATAATAACAAAGCACATTTCAGGCAGGAGGAAAATGGCCCCAAAACTTTTACTACAGTATAAGCACAAAACGGCATGGTAAATTTTGGAAGCGTTTAGAGGTGAACAGGAGCTGCAAGTCTGGCAATTAAAGAAGGTTGAAAGGGTGAATGACGGCCAAGCAGAATTCCACCCAGAGCTTCCTCCTGTGGCATGCCCCTGCCCCACAACATTAGGATAAAAGTGAGGCTTATCCAAATTCAAATTCATCTTGTCACAAAGATGGATGGCCACTTGACTGGCCTTTAGATGCTTAGGTTAAACAATATTTCTGGGTGTGTCCATGAGAGTGTTTTGGTGCTTGTGCTTAGTTACTCCATCGTGTCCGATTATTTGCAACCCCATGGACTGTAGCCCAGCAATTTCCTCTGTTCATGGGATTCTCCAGGCGAGCATGCTGGAGTGGGTTGCCATGCCCTCCTCCAGTGGATCTTCCCAAGCCAGGGATCGAATCCAGGTCTCCCACATTGCAGGAGGATTCTTTACCTTCTGAGTCACTGGGGAAACCCAAGAATACTGGAGTGGTAGCCTATCCCTTCTCCAGAGCATCTTCCTACCCAGGAACTGAATCAGGGTCTCCTGCATTGCAGGCAGCTTTACCAGCTGAGCTACCAGGGAAACCCTGGGTATTTTGGAAGAGGTGACGATTGAATTAGTGAAATCCATAGAGTAGACTACCTTGCCCAGTGGGGGCACCATCTAATCAGTTGAGAACCTGAATAGAACAAAAGGCAGAGAAAGGAGGAATTTGACCCTTTTTCTTCCTGCTTAATTGCTTGAGCTGAGACATTTATCGTCTTCTTCCCCTAGTGCTCCTGGTTCGAAGCACTTTAGACTTGGACTGACTCATACCACTGACTCTCCTGGGTCTCTAGCTTGCAGATGGCATATCATAAGACCTCTCAAACTTTGAGTGAATAGATTCCTTATAATAAATATCTTTCCATACACACACACACACACACACACACACACATATATATACCTGAAGGAGAGAATGGCAACACACTCCAGTATTGTTACCCCCAAAATCGCATGGACAGAGGAGCCTAGAAAGCTATAGTTCAAACTGTCACAAAGAGTCAAATGACTGAGAGACTAAGCATATTCTTATATATGTGTGTATATATATACACACACACACACACCCTATTGATTCTATTTCTTTGGAGAACACTGACTAATAATACACAAAGTGTAGTCAACGTGTTTTTTCTTTCCTCAACTGCCATTTCTTTCCTCAATTGCTCCAGCATTGTTTAGGACATAAAAACATAAAGGAACTGTCTATTGTACATTTTTACAGATCTGTCTTATTACCTAAACAGTAAAATGTTTTCTTCAGACAATGACAATCAGTTCAGTTCAGTTCAGTCGCTCAGTCATGTCCGACTCTTTGCAACCCCATGAATCGCAGCACGCCAGGCCTCCCTGTTCATCACCAACTCCCGGAGTTCACTCAGACTCACGTCCATCAAGTCCATGATATACAGCCTTGATGTACTCCTTTTCCTATTTGGAACCAGTCTGTTGTTCCATGGCAAGTTCTAACTGTTGCTTCCTGACCTGCATACAGATTTCTTAAGAGGCAGGTTAGGTGGTCTGGTATTCCCATCTCTTTCAGAATTTTCCACAATATACAGCCTTGACGTTTTCCTTTTCCTATTTGGAACTAGTCTGTTGTTCCATGTCCAGTTCTAACTGTTGCTTCCTGACCTGCATACAGATTTCTCAAGAGGCAGGTTAGGTGGTCTGGTATTCCCATCTCTTTCAGAATTTTCCACAGAAAAAAGTTCTGACAGAATGTGATCCACTGGAGAAGGGAATGGCAAACCACTTCAGTATTCTTGCCTTGAGAACTCCATGCACAGTATGAAAAAGCAAAATGATAGGATACTGAAAGACATACTCCGCAGGTCAGTAGGTGCCCAATATGCTACCGGTGATCAGTGGAGAAATAACTCCAGAAAGAATGAAGGGATGGAGCCAAAGCAAAAACAGTAACCAGTTGTGGATGTGACTGGTGATAGAAGCAAAATCTGATGCTGTAAAGAGCAATGTTGCATAGGAACCTGGAATGTCAGGTCCATGAATCAAGGCAAATTGGAAGTGGTCAAACAAGAGATGACAAGGGTGAACGTCGACATTCTAGGAATCAGCGAACTAAAATGATCTGGAATGGGTGAATTTAACTCAGATGACCATTATATCTACTACTGCGGGCAGGAATCCATCAGAAGAAATGGAGTAGCCATCATGGTCAACAAAAGAGTCCAAAATGCAGTACTTGGATGTAATCTCAAAAAGACAATGACAATAGGAACACAAAGTCTGTAGCAGAATCAAGCCATTCAAAAGTTGCCCATTAACTTCAATTTAAATATCTTGAATGAAAAGATGTTTTACATAACTTGAAAAAAAAAAAAAACCTGTCCTACAATAGTCATGTTCATTGATATTTGATGTTTAAAGAAACCCATTACTAATCTAGAGTTTAGCAAGAAGAGTACTAAAGGTCAATATTTTTAAGCCATCTTTTCAACTTCAGAACAACAAACTCCTAAAAAAATATGTCAACTAGCATCAAAACATTTTGTTTCAATTCCATTTAAATTATGTTTAGAAGTCTTTTGATGTATTTACAAATAGGGTTCAGATAGTTACCTCCTGCATGTATATTTTAACTTTTACATACAATAACACACAATTTAGGAATTATTGGTATAGAAAGTTTATTAGAAATAGTCATTTTTTACATCAGTTAAAACTCATCAGGGGCTTCCCTGATAGCTCAGTGGGTAAAGAATCCACCTGCGATGCGGGAGACCCCAGCTCAATTCCCAGGTTGGGAAGATCCCCCGGAGAAGGGAAAGGCTACCCACTCCAGTGTTCTTGGAGTTCCCTTGTGGTTCAGCTGGTAAAAAATCTATCTACAATGCTGGAGACCTGGGTTCGATCCCTGGGTTGGTACGATCTCCTGGAGAAGGGAAAGGCTACCCACTCCAGTATTCTGGCCTGGAGAATTCCATGACACTCATGGGGTAGCAAAGGGTCAGACATGACTGAGCGACGTTCAGTTTTACTTTCAAAACTCATCATGGTCCCCCGATTCCCATTCTGTTGGGTCTGCACAATTAACACAGAAAATGAACACAATCACTTGAATTTGCCCTGTTGATAGGCTCCAAAGCATTCCTTAAATATGATGTATAATTTTAAAAAAATACATATCTGAAAAGGGGCCATTAATATATTTTTAAATTAATGAAATCGCATCCAAGAAATTTCTGGGAATTTTAGATTGACGATTTCTGTGGCAATCTCATTTTTTCACATTACCTATGGAATTAGCAAGTCTCTTTAGATACGAAAACACCACCTGCATACTTTATGGGATCTTAAGAGAGATCAGTAGTTTCTAGGGAGATACAATCATTTTTAACTTCAGGAAAGGCTGCTATTCTTCCTTAGCCAAAAGCCAAAAATACCTTGATCTTATCCCTAAAACGGTGGGGCACAGATTAACCCTGCCTCTACGGGCTCTTTTTTAAGTCTTTGTTTTCTCCTGAGCCTAATTGTGTGACCCTTCCCTTTCAAGGGCACAACTTTTATTTCAGCAGCCTTTCTCTGAGTCTGTGTTTCTTTAATGGCCTCTTCCACCTGGGCATTCACCACATTGTCTCCAGTTTATGATACTCCTCGCAGCTAACTGAGCTTGGGTAGTGCCTGATCAGAAGCAGTGGACAGGCGCCATCTGGTGGAATTCAGGCCTCTCATTTTTTTCTGCTGCATCAGCTTGAAATCCTGGTTCCTAGTATCGTGAGGATAAATTTGTTAACATGATTCTTCTGATTATTCATGTCTATTCAAAGCTGAAATATTGTATTGTATACTGTCCTCTACACCTAATTCTTTTCTCAGTTCAGAAACCACCAAATGTATGGCCACCAGCAAGATACCAAGCTAACCAAAACTGCTTTTCCTGTAAATCCTAAAATGTTGATGACTCTGAAAGTGATGCTGGATTTGCTTGTTTTACCTAAGAAGATAAATTTTTTACCTGAAAAATAACTATCTGAAATAGAAAAGTCCACCAGTTTCTTAAATTACCACAATCAAATTTTAAATTGTTATGGTAAGGATCAGAGATAGTTCTGAAAATAATGACATTTTTAGTGTCAATTTCTATGCATATTTAATTTGGTGACCTGCTTTAAATAGTCCAGATAACACATAAATTTGTATAAATTTAACACAAACATTTTCTGTTTTGTTTTTTTTTTCTGGAACAGGCTTATAGCTGTCTCTTATACACATCTAGATGTGTATAAGAGACAGCATTTCTGGGTCTCCAAATATTTTTAAATTATTTCAATTTTATTTATTATACAAATGATAGCATTTCTAAGCAAGATTTACCTATAAAACAAATATTTAGTAGACATAGTTTAAAGAAAATATACTCAGTTAAAAGTGATAGTGAAAAAGCTAGCATACTATTATGCTTTAAAATAGTTTAAACTATATTTTTGTAATTAATTTTACATACAAATAAGCTGTCTTTATTATTATGAAAACTTGAGCGACTTCTTTTCTTGATAAGCTAGCAGCTCTGGATAAAGATTCTGTCCTTTTATTTTGATATAATTGCATTTAATGAATAGCCTTTGCCATTTACCAGCTGTATAAACCTAGGGGAGCCACCCAATATTGTTATGTTTTGTTTAATGATCCACAAAATGGAGAAAATAACAGCACTCAATTTGCAAGGTTGTTCCAAGGACAAAATATGAGTCAACA
Organism: Cephalophus harveyi; assembly: GCA_006410635.1. Taxonomy (NCBI): domain Eukaryota; kingdom Metazoa; phylum Chordata; class Mammalia; order Artiodactyla; family Bovidae; genus Cephalophus; species Cephalophus harveyi. The sequence goes on along the minus strand of SJYT01035154.1, from coordinate 19,892 downwards.
TATGCAAAGATCTTAGAACAGTGCTTATTACTCAGGATATGCCAAAGAAACCACCATCATTACCAATCATCATCATCATCATCAGTGTCCATATGCTTCCAATCAGCTGAGTTTTTTTCTACACTCCAGGCACATAGTCCATAGCCTTTAGCATATAGTCTTTCTGAGTCCAAATCAAAGCTCAGGTATATACATATATTTTTTTCCTTTATGAAATTAATATATAAAGGACCCAATATAACTTGAAACATAGCTTTATTTTTCTTTTACTGCTTTTCAAAGACTGGGAATAATAAAGTAAACATTTCCAATTACAGCAGCTCTTGCCCAGAAGATTTCAAAACTGACATCACGTTTCTTCACAACAGGTCCTAATAAACAATCTGATAAGGACCATGGGCTTTAGGTGACCTCAGGATGTCAGATTCTTACTGCACTTATGTGAATGAAATGAGAACATTTTTCTATGCAGTGAGCAAAGGGACTTATTTTAATAGACTGTATACACAGGACTAATTCTATCTTATCCCAAGTGCTTTTTTGGAATGCTTAATAGCTGAGTCATCATGATTTTCCCTTTTCTAGCACTTAAAAAGTCCTAAATCTTCCCTTAGTAATTACCCAATGAATTCCTTCCTTTTATTGTAAAAAAAAAAAAATTCACTTTTAAAATTGTTATTCTTTGAAAGATTAATTTAAAAAATTAAGTCAGAAAAAGAAAAACAAATCCCATATATTAATGCACAGATATGGAATCTAGAGAAACAGTACTGATGAAGCTATCTGCCGGGAAGGAATGGAGACAGAGACTAAGAGAACAGACTCAAACTCATGTCTTTTGAGTCAGTGATGCCATCCAACCATCTCATTCTCTGCTGCCCACTGCCACTCTTGCCCTCAGTCTTTCTAAGCATCAGGATCTCTTCCAACGAGCTGTCTCTTCACATCAGGTGGCCGAAGTATTGGAGCTTCATCTTCAACACCAGTCCTTCCAATGAATATTCAGGATTGATTTCCTTTAGGATTGACTAGTTTGATCTCCTTGATGTTCAAGGGACTCTCAAGAGTCTTCTCCAGCACCACATTTCAGAAGCATCAATTCTTCAGCGAGTTTTAAGGGTCCTGACATTTATCATGTTGGGCCTGAGAGAATATTCTTGCTGATTCTCTGAAGTAAAAAGGGGTGCCCTAATAGACAGAGACAAATCAAGATCAGGAATTAATAGCTCTAATGTGAAAAATACATCTTCAGAAGACATTTCAGGAATAAAGTCTAATGTTAAAGTCAGGGCTACTTAGACCTGACCTCTTACTATTCAAATATTGTTTACACAAACTAACACATTTTTTGAATGTATGTATATGATGATTCAGATTTTCCAAAGCATTTAAAACTGGTTGTAAACTTAATAAATTTAGCTTTCCACAGGCCTAGCACTTTATACAGTCATAATGCAGGGTTCTCTTAAATGCTGTAAACCCTTTTTAAAATTAGACACATAAGCACAATGATTACACGTAGCACCTTCCCAAATGCAGCAATAATAACAATGTCTGTGGAGTATAGTGTTGTTTCCATGATTGTACTTTAATTGTTCAGCTTAATCCAATAGCAACATCTCCAACTTGGTAAAGTTCAACATCCACTTTATTTTCTCATAACAGAAGTCTTACTGTTCTTAGATTCCTTGTGTTCTTAGTTGAGATGCATTTTCTCTCAGGTAATTTATAGATAATCTGTCTAGTTTTTAGGGGGAAAAAATCTCAAACTTCTGCCTTTATTACAACTCTGTGACAAACTGTTTAATGAAGTTTAAAGATCCAGACCTAGAATCAGATGGTTGGATAGCATCACCAACACAATGGACATGAGTTTGAGCAAACTTAGGGAGATAGTGAAGGACAGGGAAGCCTGGTGTGCTGCAGTTCATGGGGTCTCAAAGAGTCAGACACGACTGAGCACCCGAACAAAAACAACAAAAGGGTCCAGTTAGAAGACTTCTTCTTAAGTAATTGTGAATTATCTACCTGAACATATAATTGCACTCACTTGTAAATCGTATTTTCTTTCTTTAATATTGAATATTCTATATGCCTTTCCCTTTTCTGTTGCTGTTTTTCTTTTTTTTAATGCATCAGCAGAATCCTTATTATCTGCATCAAGCAGATGAAGTATGAGCCTGGATATAACTTTCTTATATCACTGCAAGGATAACACCAATGTGCCTATTGCCACTTGCCCTTCAGGCTGTCGCTGGGGTGAAGTGGTACTTTTACCTAGTTGGGGACAGACATTCAAAGACAGAGAAGTGACATGGATCTCTTTCCTCATTGCACTGGGAGGGCTATAATAGCACCGTCTCCTACCAAAGTAAAGTCTTTGACTCTAATGAAGCATCCTAATCAAGGCGGAGATCTCATATACCGAAGTATCAGGACTGGAATGTCCTAAAAGAAACTATCAAAACTTCTAGAAAATATCCAACATAACACCATTCAAAACTAGTACCTAAAAAGAGAGTAGTGTGTGAATCAGAAAATAAGCAAACACATGAATAAAACACATGGATAAATATCCAAACTGTCCTATATTACAAAGACTGCTTCTTCTCCTACAGTCCCTTCTGTATATTCAGAAAATACCCCCTAAAAAATGGGTTTCCTTACATGATGTCACATGGTGTTGTGTGCTGGAGCCTCCTGCCCTGAGAGGTAGAGAATGGCCACAACTGTAGCAGTTGGTCATATACATTTCATGGAAGATATGATCTAAATGCAGTGAGTATAAAATTCAGATGGACAACTCCATGGCAACCTGCATGGATGAGCATTCCTCCCCTTGCAAAGGATGTAGCCTGTAGAAGATAAGAAAATAGAAAAATAAACCCTGGAAGCTCTCAGCTTGTGGCTGTATGGATACTCACAGCTAGGCCAAGGTGTTTTACATATAAAACAGATCGTTTCACAAAACACCAACCTCAGTTGAGATTATTCAGTGGCCACACTAGAGTGAGATAAAAACAAGCCCATTTCACCATGAGACAACCATACATGTAGGAAAAGGCAAGCAAAAGAGAGTCATATTCTACAGTTACAAAATACTAAATTTAATACACCCCATTATTTCATATCAAAGCTAATTATAGAACATTGCACAGGTGAAGGGAGATGCAGATAATTGTAAAATAATAGATATCATAAACCAGGTACCACGTAAGAAGCACAATGGACAGTCCTAATCTCAATTCCTTAATTTTGAGAATGAAAAGTTGGTATCACAGAACTATATTATTAAAAGATGCTTTAATGTATTACTAGAGCTATCAGTTCAGTTCATTTAAGTCACTCAGTTGTGTCCAACTCTTTGCAACCACATGAATCGCAGCACGCCAGGCTTCCCTGTCCATCACCATCTCTCGGAGTTCACTCAGACTCATGTCCATCGAGTCCGTGATGCCATCCAGCCATCTTATCCTCTGTCATCCCCTCCTCCTGCCCTCAATCCCTCCCAGCATCAGAGTCTTTTCCAATGAGTCAACTCTTTGCATGAGGTGGCCAAAGTACTGGAGTTTCAGCTTTAGCATCATTCCTTCCAAAGGAAATCCCAGGGTTGATCTCCTTCAGAATGGACTGGTTGGATCTCCTTGCAGTCCAAGGGACTCTCAAGAGTCTTCTCCAACACCACAGTTCAAAAGTATCAATTCTTCGGCACTCAGCTTTTTTCACAGTCTAACTCTCACATCCATACATGACCACAGGAAAAACCATACCCTTGACTAGACAGACCTTTGTTGGCAAAGTAATGTCTCTGCTTTTGAATATGCTATCTAGGTTGGTAATAACTTTTCTTCCAAGGAGTAAGCGTCTTTTAATTTCATGGCTGCAGTCACCATTTGCAGTGATTTTGTAACCCAAAAAATAAAGTCTGACACTGTTTCCACTAGAGCTATACTTATATGAAAAACATGTCTATTCCAGAAAAAAAGCAAAAATGGTATAATAAACAAAAACATATCTATACATTCATTCACATATTCTATAAACTAGATGATGTCTATAACTTTCTGGGATATTTCAAGTCATTTAGTTCACTCATCAAATCATTTAAATGTAAATGGCTTTTAAAATTTTAGACTAGGAAAATAATAAAGATGTTTACTTAGCCCTATCAGCTTCTGGATTCTAACTGAAAAAGAAATACTTTAAAAATATATGAATTATCCACAATAATGTGAAGTAACACTTCTTACAGCTTACTGGAATGTAAAGTTTTTACAGTGTGAAAAATGCTTTTTTCTCTCTAATGCAATAAGCCTTTAAAATAACAGTCATTGTTAAATAAGAATACTAATATATATGTCATTTTCCCTGATAACTATGTTATACTTTTAAAATTGAATTGCTGCCAAAAGAAATATTTCAGTTCAATTTACATGTCTATTGTGGCAGCTTTTATGTTCTCAGTTCTGGCTTCCTAATGGCAATCATAATTCTCAATATGAAAAAAAGACACTTCTCTGCTTTTCCCTAAACAACTCATCATGTGCTTTATTTTGAAAAGGGCATTGTATTTCTGAGACACCCTTTATTTGTACTGGCCTCAAGTTTTGAGAGATAAAGAGCACACACATTTTATTTATTTATTTAGATATAGAATATACACAGTTTTACTTATTGAGCTTGGGAAAAGTGTTCAAAACCACTGAGGTATTAGATCTTAGTTGTAGATGACCTAAACCAGATGATAGATGATGCTGGGTAAGTCATACCATTAATGGAAGATCGAAGGAACAGGCTTATAGTGAGGACAGTAATCATAGAGACTAGGTCTTGGAACGTCGGTGAAATTGCAGGACCCAGGCAGCCTGATGAGGGTGCTGTGGCTGCCAGCACTCAGACCTGGCAGTTATTAATAGATGATGCCACTGGACCTCTGTCATGAACAAATCCTTCCTTGTTTCTGACCCTTTCTCCTCTTGCTCCAGTTTCAAATTCCTCACTGAACCAATCTGATCAGTTTTCTAGGGCTGCAGTAGTAACAAATGACAAGGTTGGTGGCTCAAAGAAGAGCAATTTATTCTCCCAGAGTTCTAGAAGCCAGAAGTCCAAAGTTAAGGCACTGGCAGGACTTCATGTCCCAGAAAATATTCTAGAGGAAAATCCTCCCTTGCCTCTTCCAGCCTCTGCTAGCCCAGGGGTTTCTTGGAGCTATATTTTATTTCATTTTAAATAATTTGAAATGAAAAAAACTGTTATAAATTCAATCCCTCCATTGCATAAAAGTCACAGGTGGCTCCTGGGCTACTGCATAGGTCTGTGCAGTATAAACATGTCTCTCATCACACAAAGTTCTCTTGGACAGCACTTCTCTAGAGTATTCCCTGAACAAAAGAGGTGGTCTCGCCTCAGTTCAGTTCAGTCGCTCAGTCGTGTCCGACTCTTTACGACCCCATGAATCGCAGCACTCCAGGCCTCCCTGTTCATCACCATCTCTCGGAGTTCACTCAGACTCACGTCCATCGAGTCCGTGATGCCATCCAGCCATCTCATCCTCGGTCGTCCCCTTCTCCTCCTGCCCCCAATCCCTCCCAGCATCAGAGTCTTTTCCAATGAGTCAACTCTTCGCATGAGGTGGCCAAAGTACTGGAGTGTAATGTTTCTGCTTTTTAATATGCTGTCTAGGTTGGTCATAATTTTTCTTCCAAGGTGCAAGCATCTTTTAATTTCATGGCTGCAGTCACCATTGTATTGATTTTGAAGCCCAAGAAAATAAAGTCTCTCACTGTTTTGATTGTTTCCCCATCTATTTGCCATGAAGTGATGGGATTGAATGTCATGATCTTTGTTTTTTGAATTTTGAGTTTTAAGGCAGGTTTTTCCCTCTCCTCTTTCAATACCATCAAGAGACTCTTAAGTTCTTCTTCACTTTTTGTCATAAGGATGGTGTCATCTGCATATCTGAGGTTATTGATATTTCACCTGGCAATCTTAATTACAGCTTGTGCTTCATCCAGCCCATCATTTCACATAATGTGCTCTGGATAGAAGTTAAATAAGCAGGTGGCAATATACAGCCCTGATGTACTGGTTCCCAATTTGGAACCAGTTCATTGTTCCAGATCTGGTTCAAACTGTTGCTTCTTGACCTGCATACAGATTTTATTTTCCAGCCCATCATTTCACATAATGTGCTCTGGATAGAAGTTAAATAAGCAGGTGGCAATATACAGCCCTGATGTACTGGTTCCCAATTTGGAACCAGTTCATTGTTCCAGATCTGGTTCAAACTGTTGCTTCTTGACCTGCATACAGATTTTATTTTTCTCCTCCTTTGAAATCTCCTTTTTCTCCACCAGATTGCCTCTGTCTCCTCCCTCCCCCTTCTCTTCTCTACCCAACTCTGTGAACCTCTGTGTATTCCAGATGGTGGAGAACACTTAGGGAACTGATACTGGCTGGATCTGTCTCTCTCCTTTTCATTCTTCCCTTTTATCCTCCTGACCACCTCTGTCTCCTTCCTCCTTCTTCTCTTCTCTGTATAACTCCATGAATATCTCTGATCTGTCCAGACTGTGGAGAACACATAAGGAAGTGATTACTGGCTAGCTTGCTCTCTCCTCATTTGATTTCACCTTATCTCATTTGGGTCACCTCTAACTCCTTCCTCCCTCTTCTCTTCTCCATGTAACTCTGTGAACCTCTCTCAGTGTCCCTCACTGTGGAGAAACTTTTCATCTTTAATCTAGATGCTTTATCAATGGTGCTGTATAGAAGGAGAAGTCTTGAGACTACTGTAAAAATAAGACTGAAAACCAGAAGAAGGAGGCTTAAGTCCAAATCCTGAGAACATCAGAGAACTCCTGACTCCAGGGAACATTAATCGATGGGAGTTCATCAAATACCTCCATATCTACACTGAAATCAAGCACCACCCAAGGGCCAACAAGTTCCAGAGCAAGACATACCATGCAAATTCTCCAGCAACACAGGAACACAGCCCTGAGCTTCAATATACAGGCTGTCCAAAGTTACTCCAAAAGCATTGACATCTCATAACTCATTACTGGACACTTCATTGCACTCCAGAGAGAAGAAATCCAGCTCCACCCACCAGAACACCAACACAAGCTTCCCTAACCAAGAATCCTTGACAAGCCACTGATACAAAGCCACCCACAGTGAGGAAACTCCACAATAAAGAGAACTCCACAAACTGCCACAATACAGAAAGGCCACCCCAAACACAGCAATATAAACAAGATGAAGAGACAGAGGAATACCCAGCAGGTAAAGGGACAGTAGAAATGCCCACCAAACCAAACAGAAGAGGAAGAGATAGGAAATCTACCTGATAAAGAATTCCTAATAATGATAGTGAAAATGATCCAAAATCTTGAAATCAAAATGGAATCTCAAATAAATAGCCTGGAGACAAGGATTGAGAAGATGCAAGAAAGGTTTAACAAGGACCTAGAAGAAATAAAAAAGAGTCAATATACAATGAATAATGCAATAAAAGAGATCAGAAACACTCTGGAGGCCACAAATAGTAGAATATCGGAGGCAGAAGATAGGATTAGTGAAATAGAAGATAGAATGGTAGAAATAAATGAATCAGAGAGGAAAAAAGAAAAACGAATTAAACGAAATGAGGACAATCTCAGAGACCTCCAGGTATCCAAAATCTTGAAATCAAAATGGAATCACAGATAAATAGCCTGGAGACAACGATTGAGAAGATGCAAGGAAGGTTTAACAAGGACCTAGAAGAAATAAAAAAGAGTCAATATATAATGAATAATGCAATAAATGAGATCAAAAACACTCTGCTAAATAGCTTTAGTCGTGTCTGACTCTGTTCGACCCCGTAGATGGCAGTCCACCAGGCTCTGCTGTCCCTGGGATTCTCCAGGCAAGAACACTGGAATGGGTTGCCATTTCCTTCTCCAATGCATTAAAGTGAAAAGTGAAAGTGAAGTCGCTCAGTCGTGTCCGACTGTTTGCGACCTCATGGACTGTAGCCTAACAGGCTCCTTCATCCATGGGATTTTCCAGGCAAGAGTACTGGAGTGGGTTGCCATTGCCTTCTCTGACAAAAAGGCAACAAATAGTAGAGTAATGAGGCAGAAGATAGGATTAGTGAAGTACAAGATAGAATGATAGAAATAAATGAATCAGAGAGGAAAAAAAAACGAATTAAAAGAAATGAAGACAATCTCAGAGACCTCCAGGACAATATGAAATGCTCCAACATTTGAATTATAGGAGTCCCAGAAGAAGAAGACAAAAAGAAAGACCATGAGAAAATACTTGAGGAGATAATAGTTGAAAACTTCCCTAAAATGGGGAAGGAAATAATCACCCAAGTTCAAGAAACCCAGAGAGTCCCAAACAGGACAAACCCNCATTCGAATAATAGGAATCCCAGAAGAAGAAGACAAAAAGAAAGACCATGAGAAAATACTTGAGGAGATAATAGTTGAAAACTTCCCTAAAATGGGGAAGGAAATAATCACCCAAGTTCAAGAAACCCAGAGAGTCCCAAACAGGACAAACCCAAGACTAAACACCCCAAGACACATATTAATCAAATCAACAGAGATCAAACACAAAGAACAAATATTAAAAGCAGCAAGGGAAAAACAACAAATAGCACACAAAGGGATTCCCATAAAGATAAAAGCTGATCTTTCAATAGAAACTCTTCAGGCAAGGAGGGAATGGCAACACATACTTAAAGTGATGAAAAAAATAACCTACAGCCCAGATTACTGTACCCAGCAAGGATCTCATTCAAATATGAAGGAGAAATAAAAACCTTTACAGAAAAGCAAAAACTGAGAGAATTCAGCACCACCAAACCAGCTCTCCAACAAATGCTAAAGGATATTCTTTAGACAGGAAACACAAAAAGGGCGTATAAACCCGAACCCAAAACAATAAAGTGAATGGCAACGGGATCATACTTATCAATAACTACCTTAAACGTAAATGGGTTGAATGCCCCAACCAAAAGGCAAAGACTGGCTGAATGGATACAAAAACAAGACCCCTATATATGCTGCCTACAAGAGACCCACCTCAAAACAAGGGACACATACAGACTGAAAGTGAAGGGCTGGAAAAAGATATTCCATGCAAATAGAGACCAAAAGAAAGCAGGAGTAGCCATACTCATATCCGATAAAATAGACTTTAAAACAAAGGCTGTGAAAAGAGACAAAGAAGGCCACTACATAATGATCAAAGGATCAATCCAAGAAGAAGACATAACAATTATAAATATATATGCACCCAACATAGGAGCACCGCAATATGTAAGACAAATGCTAACAAGTATGAAAGGAGATATTAACAATAACACAATAATAGTGGGAGACTTTAATACCCCACTTACATCTATGGACAGATCAACTAAACAGAAAATTAACAAAGAAACCCAAACTTTAAATAATACAATAGAACAATTAGACCTAATTGATATCTATAGGACATTTCACCCCAAAACAATGAATTTCACCTTTTTCTCAAGTGCTCACGGAACCTTCTCCAGGATAGATCACATCCTGGGCCATAAATCTAACCTTGATAAATTCAAAAAAATCGAAATCATTCCAAGCATCTTTTCTGACCATAATGCATTAAGATTAGATCTCAATTACAAGAGAAAAACTATTAAAAATTCCAACATATGGAGGCTGAACAACACACTTCTGAATAACCAACAAATCACAGAAGAAATCAAAAAAGAAATCAAAATATGTATAGAAACGAATGAAAATGAAAACACAACAACCCAAAACCTATGGGACACTATAAAAGCAGTGCTAAGAGGAAAGTTCATAGCAATACAGGCACACCTCAAGAAGCAAGAAAAAAGTCAAATAAATAACCTAACTCTACACCTAAAGCAACTAGAAAAGGAAGAAATGGAGAACCCCAGAGCTAATAGAAGGAAAGAAATCTTAAAAATTAGGGCAGAAATAAATGCAAAAGAAACAAAAGAGACTATAGCAAAAATCAACAAAGCCAAAAGCTGGTTCTTTGAAAAAATAAATAAAATTGACAAACCATTAGCCAGACTCATCAAGAAACAAAGAGAGAAAAATCAAATCAATAAAATTAGAAATGAAAATGGAGAGATTACAACAGACAACACAGAAATACAAAGGATCATAAGAGACTACTATCAGCAATTATATGCCAATAAATTGGACAACGTGGAAGAAATGGACAAATTTTTAGAAAAATACAAACTTCCAAAACTGAACCAGGAAGAAATAGAAAATCTTAACAGACCCATCACAAGCACGGAAATTGAAACTGTAATCAGAAATCTTCCAGCAAACAAAAGCCCAGGTCCAGACGGCTTCACAGCTGAATTCTACCAAAAATTTCGAGAAGAGCTAACACCTATCCTACTGAGACTCTTCCAGAAAATTGCAGAGGAAGGTAAACTTCCAAACTCATTCTATGAGGCCACCATCACCCTAATACCAAAACCTGACAAAGATGTCACCAAAAAAGAAAACTACAGGCCAATATCACTGATGAACATAGATGCAAAAATCCTTAACAAAATTCTAGCAATCAGAATCCAACAACACATTAAAAAGATCATACACCATGACCAAGTGGGCTTTATCCCAGGGATGCAAGGATTCTTCAATATCCGCAAATCAATCAATGTAATTCACCACATTAACAAATTGAAAAATAAAAGCCATATGATTATCTCAATAGATGCAGAGAAGGCCTTTGACAAAATTCAACATCCATTTATGATAAAAACTCTCCAGAAAGTAGGAATAGAAGGAACATACCTCAACATAATAAAAGCTATATATGACAAACCCACAGCAAACATTATCCTCAATGGTGAAAAACTGAAAGCATTTCCCCTAAAGTCAGGAACAAGACAAGGGTGCCCACTTTCACCGCTACTATTCAACATAGTTCTGGAAGTTTTGGCCACAGCAATCAGGGCAGAAAAAGAAATAAAAGGAATCCAAATTGGAAAAGAAGAAGTAAAACTCTCACTGTTTGCAGATGACATGATCCTCTACATAGAAAATCCTAAAGACTCCACCAGAAAATTACTAGAGCTAATCAATGAATATAGTAAAGTTGCAGGATATAAAATCAACACACAGAAATCCCTTGCATTCCTATACACTAATAATGAGAAAGTAGAAAAAGAAATTAAGGAAACAATTCCATTCACCATTGCAACAAAAAGAATAAAATACTTAGGTATATATCTACCTAAAGAAACTAAAGACCTATATATGGAAAACTATAAAACACTGATGAAAGAAATCAAAGAGGACACTAATAGATGGAGAAATATACCGTGTTCATGGATCAGAAGAATCAATATAGTGAAAATGAGTATACTACCCAAAGCAATCTACAGATTCAATGCAATCCCTATCAAGCTACCAGCGGTATTTTTCACAGAACTAGAACAAATAATTTCAAGATTTGTATGGAAATACAGAAAACCTCGAATAGTCAAAGCAATCTTGAGAAAGAAGAATGGAACTGGAGGAATCAACCTGCCTGACTTCAGGCTCCACTACAAAGCCACAGTCATCAAGACAGTATAGTACTGGCACAAAGACAGAAATATAGATCAGTGGAACAAAATAGAAAGCTCAGAGATAAATCCACACACCTATGGACACCTTATCTTCGACAAAGGAGGCAAGAATATACAATGGATTAAAGACAAACTCTTTAACAAGTGGTACTGGGAAAATTGGTCAACACTTGTAAAAGAATGAAACTAGAACACTTTTTAACACCATACACAAAAATAAACTCAAAATGGATTAAAGATCTAAACATAGGACCAGAAACTATAAAACTCCTAGAGGAGAATATAGGCAAAACACTCTCCGACATAAATCACAGCAGGATCCTCTATGACCCACCTCCCAGAATACTGAAAATAAAAGCGAAAATAAACAAATGGGACCCAATTAAAATTAAAAGCTTCTGCACAACAAAGGAAACTATAAGCAAGGTGAAAAGACAGCCTTCGGAATGGGAGAAAATAATAGCAAATGAAGCAACTGACAAACAACTAATCTCAAAAATATACCAGCAACTTATGCAGCTCAACTCCAGAAAAATAAAAGACCCAATCAAAAAATGGGCCAAAGATCTAAATAGACATTTCTCCAAAGAAGACATACAGATGGCTAACAAATACATGAAAAGATGCTCAACATCACTCATTATCAGAGAAATGCAAATCAAAACCACTATGAGGTACCATTTCACACCAGTCAGAATGGCTGCTAACCAAAAGTCTACAAGCAATAAATGCTGGAGAGGGTGTGGAGAAAAGGGAACCCTCTTACCCTGTTGGTGGGAATGCAAACTAGTACAGCCACTATGGAGAACAGTGTGGAGATTCCTTAAAAAATTGGAAATAAAACTGCCTTATGACCCAGCAATCCCACTGCTGGGCATACACACCAAGGAAACCAGAATTGAAAGAGAGCCGTGTACCCCAATGTTCATTGCAGCACTGTTTATAATAGCCAGGACATGGAAGCAGCCTAGATATCCATCAGCAGATGAATGGATAAGAAAGCTGTGGTACATATACACAATGGAGTATTACTCAGCCATTGAAAAGAATACATTTGAATCAGTTCTAATGAGGTGGATGAAACTGGAACCATATTATACAGAGTGAAGTAAGCCAGAAAGAAAAACACCAACACAGTATACTAACACATATATATGGAATTTAGAAAGATGGTAACGATAACCCTATATGCGAGACAGCAAAAGAGACACAGATGTATAGAACAGTCTTTTGGTCTCTGTGGGAGAGGGAAAGGGTGGGATGATTCGGGAGAATGGAATTGAAACATGTATAATATCATATAACTAATGAATTGACAGTCTAGGTTCGATGCAGGATACAGGATGTTTGGGGCTGGTGCACTGGGATGACCCAGAGAGATGTTATGGGGAGGGAGGTGGAAGGGGGGTTCAGGATTGGGAACACGTGTACACCCATGGTGGATTCATGTTGATGTATGGCAAAACCAATACAGTACTGTAAATTAAAATGAAGTAAAATTTAAAAAAAAATAAAATAAATCAAGAGAAATCAATGAAAAAAAAAAAGAATTTTCCAGTTTGTTGTGATCCACACAGTCAAGGCATTAGTGTAGTGAATGAAGCAGAAATAGATATTTTTTATGGAATTCTCTTGCTTTTTCTATGATCCAACAGATATTTGCAATTTGATCTTCTTGTTCCTCTGCCTTTTCTAAATCCAGCTTGAACATCTGGAAGTTCTTTCTTAGTTCAAGTACTCTTGAAGTCTAGCTTGGAGAATTTTGAGCATTACTTTGCTAGCATGTGAGATGAGTGCAATTGTGTGGTAGTTTGAACATTCTTTGGCATTGCCTTTTTTTGGGATTGGAATGAAAACTGTCCTTTTCCAGTCCTATGGCCACTGCTGAATTTTCCAAATTTACTGGCATATTGAGTGCAACACTTTCACAGCATCATCTTTTAGGATTTCAATAGCTCAGCTGGAATTTCCATCACCTCCGCTAGCTTTGATCATAGTGATGCTTCTTAAGGCCCACTTGACTTTGCATTCCAGGATGTCTGGCTCTAGGTGAGTGATCACACCATCATGGTTATCTGGGTCATGAAGATCTTATTTTGTATAGTTCTTCAGTGTATTCTTGTCACCTCTTCTTAATATCTTCTGCTTCTGTTAGGCCCATACCATTTCTGTCCTTTATTGTGCTCATCTTGCATGAAATATTCCCTTGGTATCTAATTTTCTTAAAGAGATTTCTAGTCTTTCTGTTCTATTGTTTTCCTCTATTTCTTTGCACTGATCATTGAGGAAGGCTTTCTTATCTCTCCTTGCTATTCTTTGGAACTCTGCATTCAGATGGATATATCTTTCATTTCTCCTTTGTGTTTAGTTTCTCTTTTCTCAACTATTTGTAAAGCCTCCTCAGACAACCCCATTTTGCCTTTTTGCATTTATCTTGAAGATGGTTTTGATCACTGCCTCCTGTACAGTGTTATAAGTCTCTGTCCATAGTTCTTGAGGCACTCTGTCCAATCTAATCCTCTTCTCCAATTAGACATATTTTCAGATGTTTCAGATGTTGTTAATTATACTTAAAATATTCCTTATTTTTTGAGTCAACTTTTTTTTTTCCAAAATGAGTGGTTAGGTTTTGTGGTTTTGTTTCCTAAATTAATCATTTATTATGCTCTTAAGAAGAGGTGGCAAGAATACATGGAAGAACTGTACAAAAAAGATCTTCACAACCCAGATAATCATGATGATGTGATCACTAATCTAGAGCCAGACATCTTGGAATGTGAAGTCAAGTGGGCCTTAGAAAGCATCACTACAAACAAAGCTAGTGGAGGTGATGGAATTCCAGCTGAACTGTTTCAAATCCTGAAAGATGATGCTGTGAAAGTGCTGCACTCAATCTGCCAGCAAATTTGGAAACTCAGCAGTGGCCACAAGACTGGAAAAGGTCAGTTTTCATTCCAATTCCAAAGAAAGGCAATGCCAAATTCTCTTGCAGTCTCCTGCATTGTGAGCAGAATCTTTTACTGACTAAGCCACCCAGGAAACCCCCACTTCTACCCCTGGGTTGTCACTAAATGAGGAATTGTGTTGACAAAGCCCTGATCCTGGTGATGTTGTGGGAAGAAGGGAAGGAAGCTGATAAAGGATGATTTCCTTTCAAAGTGCATCAGTGATTTTTCTATCCTGTAGTGATTCTTGTGTTTCCCCAGATAGCCAGGTTACCTGTGGCAAATTCCATTTTTTCATATACAGTGTTTACACTGAATGTTTAAGATTTTATATGTTAGAGAACAGTGTTCAAATTATCCTGGGACAAGCTTCAGAAGCTAATTGCAGTGAATAGGGTAACAAGTGGAAGCATTACCTTGTTGCCTTGTTGTCATAAATGAATTATCCAGTGAAATATATCAGAAAGTCCTGCTTTGAAGCTCTTGTCCTCAATTTACAGAGTACTTCAAGTCATTATTAAATTTTTGGAAAATTCATTTTATTGGTGATAATCTTTTATTTCTTCTCCAGAATGGATATTTCTCAACTCGATCCAGTGACACTGTCAGTCTCTGGATCCATCCTGCTTTTTATGTTACACAACTTTACCACAATCTGGGACTGACTGCTATTCTAGTCATGATATTTCAGTATCAAAGTGCATTCATTTGTTATGGTTTTACCTTTTGTCCATTAATTAATGTATTTCATTCATCCTTTTTTTTTTTTTAAGTTAGAAGAAAATATGGCATAAACCGCCGCTGCTGCTGCTGAGTCGCTTCAGTTGTGTATGACTCTGTGCAACCCTAGATGGCAGCCCACAAAACTCCCCTGTCCCTGGGATTCTCCAAGCAAGAACACTGGAGTGAGCTGCCACCTTCTTCTCCAATGATCCTGCCATTAATGAAGAGTTTTAAAAAAGGAATTCTGTGGAATTTTTCTATGGTGAATTTTAAGAGTTAATATTAGAGTGAAAAAATATTTGATATTTCAACAATGCTAACTTTTTGTGTGGCATCAACAAATATATTCTAGGAAATAAAAATGTCATGGTATATAACTTTATAATGTGAAATTCTGAGAAAGTGGCAGTTAAAATATCAAATACAATATCAGGTCTCATTTAATACATGAACATAAAAATAGTTTGATGGCTGTGACTTTTTTCTTTTCCTATCAATAAATAGAATGTCTGTAAATATTTTTAAGGGAAAACAATACTTGTACAAGTTATTAAATGTACTACTAATCCTAGACCCATAATACATAAATGCCATCTACAATAGTAAAAATTCTATTTTGTATTGCATATATTTCTCTTTGATTCACTGAAATAGTGCCTACTGTAAAATCTCAAGAATTTAAAATGAAGAAGGAATGTTTCTGGGTAAACAGTAAAAAGCTTGTTGTTAAGATGCCTAATTGCTCTATTTAAAAAAAGATTCAGTAATTCTATTGCACCTTTAGTAACCTGATCATTAATTAGTAGCTGCATGTAATTTACATATTCCCCATTGGGGAATCAAACCCTGGTGTTCCACATGACAGGTGAGGATACTCACCACTCTACTAATGAGGACAGTTCGGTTCAGTTCAGTTGCTCAGTCGTGTCCGACTCTTTGCGACCCCATGAATCGCAGCACGCCAGGCCTCCCTGTTGTTTTCCCTACTTTCTTCAATTTGAGTCTGAATTTGGTAATAAGGAGTTCATGATCTGAACCACAGTCAGCTTCTGGTCTTGTTTTTGTTGACTGTATAGAGCTTCTCCATCTTTGGCTGCATAGAATATAATCAATCTGATTTCAGTGTTGACCATCTGGTGATGTCCATGTGTAGAGTCTTCTCTTGTGTTTTTGGAAGAGGATTTTTGCTATGGCCAGTGCATTTTCTTGGCAAAACTCTATTAATCTTTGCCCTGCTTCATTCGTCATTCCAAGGCCAAATTTGCCTGTTACTCCAGGTGTCTCTTGACTTCCTACTTTAGCATTCCAGTCCCCTATAACGAAAAGTTCATCGTTTTTGGGTGCTAGTTCTAAAAGGTCTTGAAGGTCTTTATAAAACCATTCTACTTCAGCTTCTTCAGCATTACTAGTTGGGGCATAGACTTGGATAACTCTGATATTGAATGGTTTGCCTTGGAGATGAACAGAGATCATTCTGTCGTTTTTGAGATTACATCCAAGTAGTGCATTTCGGACTCCTTTGTTGACCATGATGGCTACTCCATTTCTTCTGAGGACAGCAGTTTATATATAGGTCAAAACAGTTAAAATGAAACTCTTTGAAAGATACACTAAAAACATTTATCAATTATGTAAATTAGTATATAAATAGATATTTTTGCCCTATTATATTGTAGGGTGAAGCATAAATAAACATGCTTTTGTAAGGTAGGCTGGATGAATCACCAGGAGGAAAAAATAAATAAATGCAGCTATATAATTTAGATAAGTGAATATGGCTAGATCAATTTTGCTGCAAATTTGATGGGCATTTTAATATTTAACAAATGATGCATATCTATTTATTTCAAAATATCTGGTAAATGAGTAAAATGAAGATAATGTGTGCTTCCTTAATAAATTTGTAATGATGCTCTTTCCTTGATGGTAATGTGTAAGGTTCTGATTTTGTATCTATGAAATACTTAAAGATGGAGAGGAATTTATACACTATGACTAAAATCATTTACTGGCAAACTATGACTACTTACTGTTTAATTTGGTTAAGAACCAAGATAAAACATGAGGCAAATGTTTTCTCACCACATTTGTTGGATATTTATCATGTTGCCATATAAAAGAAAAATTTCCACTTAACTTGAAGTGTTGGTTGAATGATAGCTTGAAAAGAATCTTAAAGGAGCAACTATTTTAACTAATGGAAGATTAAATGAGATAACTACTAATCCATTTCCTAACTGAAGATTTCATGATTGTACAGGGTGGACCTTAATTAAGCAAAATACATTTATCATCTGATTAATAAGCAAGCAGACCTTACTCATAAGAATTATTGAGGTAGACATGGAAATATCTGCCAGAAGGAAACTTGTGAATTTCCTTATTCTGATATGTTTATGTATTTTTCCCTTGAATTAAACAAGAAAGCCAGCAAAAAATAAGCTCAATTTTCAACTAAGGTTGAGTAATTTGAAATAAATTTCACAAAGAAAGTTACAGATTATATTTATATTATTTGGGTCATTGTTTTAAAAGAAAGTAAGGAAAACTTTTTCTTTTCTCAGAAGAAAGAGTTTTTTTCCACTTTGACTTAAATAAAAGTGTCTATTGTATCACATCAACTGCCCCTCTACCTTTTAGTATCATGAAAGAAAGTGAAACCGCTGGTCGTTCTGTGGTGTCCGACTCTTTGCGACCCCATGGACTGTGATCTGCCAGGCTCCTCTGTCCATGGGGATTCTCCAGGAAAGAATACTGGAGTGGGTAGCCATTCCCTTCTCCATGGTATCTTCCTGATCTAGGGATCAAACCCAGGTCTCCTGCACTGTTGGCAGATTCTTTACTGTCTGAGCCACCAGAGATGGTTAGCTTCAGTTTATTTATTAAGTATAATGTGAATCCCTATAGGTTTGAAATCTTAGTGAAATTTCTATTTTATACACATTTTAAAAACCAGAGAAAAAGTTTGTAGTCATCATAGCACTATTTCTTGGTAGTGATGAATCCTATTACATTTATGACTGTATTATATCAGTTAATGCATTTTCTGTGCAATGATGCAGTTCCACCCCCGACATCCATCAGCAAAATGAATCTTTTTTCAAGGTCTCTGCATGAATACTAAACAAATCAATAGAAAATATGCAGAATCAAAATGTGGAAGATAAATCCATGTTAACTGTAGCTTGACTAATGCTGTTATTCAACACTTATTTGAACAACTACATTTTCTTACACTGTAATATACAAACAGCCACCTTTTCCAAGTTAAACTTATTTTTGTTCCAATCAAGCCTAATTTATCAATTTTGGTAATCAAAGAGGACATTGGATATTTTAGAGTGAAAGAGGAAATATGGCAGGAATTACATAATCTTTCCCCACATATTAGATGTTACTATTTGAGTTCTTCATAACTGTTCCTTTCCATACAGTCTGTGTCCTCTCAGCTGAAATGTTGCTGGCATTAATTTCCTCCTATCAAAATTGCATTTCTACTTTCAGTTTTTCTCTCTGGCAATATCATTATGATGTTAACTGATGATGTCAAAATACCATCTCTATTTATCCCAGAAACAGAGACGATAAAGAAGTGTGAGGAAAATGTCATTTTCACTAGGATAATCTCCAGTGATATTATCCCACAAATAACTTTCTAGAATATTTTTTTCCTCTTATTATTTTCTCCCCTACTTCTTTTCACAAACAGTTGATCTTGAAATCTAAATATCCAATATATTGCTAGGAGACAAGTGTCCCCCTGCCTCCTCTGTCTGAACAAGCCCATTACAAACTTCTTGTGATTGACTTAAATACTTGAGACAGTATTTTTTGTAATAAATACTTTGTCACAGCCCAGGTGTGCTGCCCTGGGTGGTTCAGTGGTAAAGAACCTGCCTGCCAAAACAGGAGACGCGGGAGACGTGGGATCGATCCCTGGGTCAGGATGATCCCCTGGAGAAGGAAATGGCAACCCACTCCAGTATTCTTGCCTGGGAAATCTCATGGACAGAGGAGCCTGGGGGGTTACAGTCCACAGGGTCACAAAAAGTCAGACACGACTTAGCTATTAAACAATGTAGCCCAGGTTCAGTGATTATCATAACTTTGTGATGGTAGAATTTGTTAAGGAGGTTTACAAAAATATTTGGAACGAACATTGTAAATCTTATTTCACCTATCATTTAGGTTTTGCTTCATATTCCATTTCAAAGGGAAAAGAATAATAACAAAAATAATATATTCTTTAGGGTAATATATATATGAAACAAAAAAGGATATATGTGCTCAGTGATAATTCTGTTAAGTTTTTTTTTCATGCATCTACAGTCTTAATTCTCATTTTGTTTTGCTAGATAAGAAAATGCCCAAAGAAATCTATTATCAAGTTTACAATTAGAGTGAACTGGGGGTTGGGAGTGGGCAGTACTGTTTCCTTAAACCTCCCCTTCTTTTGATTCCTACAAAAGACTTCATGAATTTATTGGCTATTTTGGAAACAGTGTCAGACCTTATTTTGGGGGGCTCCAAAATCATTGCAGATGGTGACTGCAGCCATGAAATTAGAAGACGCTTACTCCTTGGAAGAAAAGCTATGGAAGAAAAGTTATGTCCAACCTAGA
>SJYT01035147.1:0-100681 GCA_006410635.1 Cephalophus harveyi | reverse complement strand
TACAATGTCACGAACCTCATTCCATAGTTCTTCAGGCACTCTATCTATCAGATCTAGTCCCTTAAATCTATTCCTCACTTCCACTGTATAATCATAGGGATTTGATTTAGGTCATAACTGAATGGTCTAGCGGTTTTCCCTACTTTCTTCAATTTAAGTCTGCATTTAGCAGTAAGGAGTTCATCGTCTGAGCCATAGTCAGCTCCTGGTCTTGTTTTTGCTGACTGTATAGAGCTTCTCCATCTTTGGCTGTAAAGAATATAATCAATCTGATTTCAGTGTTGGACATCTGGTGATGTCCATGTGTAGAGTTTTCTCTTGTGTTGTTGGAAGAGGGTGTTTGCTATGACCAGTGCATTCTCTTGGCAAAACTCTATCAGCCTTTGCCCTGCTTCATTCCTTATTCCAAGGCCAAATTTGTCTGTTACTCCAGGTGTTTCTTGACTTCCTGCTTTTGCATTCCAGTCCCCTATAATGAAAGGACATCTTTTTTGGGTGTTAGTTCTAAAAGGTCTTGTAGGTCTTCATAGAACCGTTCAACTTCAGCTTCTTCAGCATTACTGGTTGGGGCATAGACTTGGATTACCGTGATATTGAATGGTTTGCCTTGGAGACGAACGTTGATCATTCTGTCGTTTTGAGATTGCATACAAGTACTGCATTTCAGACTCTTTTGTTGACCATGATGGCTACTCCATTTCTTCTAAGGGATTCCTGCCCACAGTAGTAGATATAATGGTCATCTGAGTTAAATTCACCCATTCCAGTCCATTTTAGTTCACTGATTCCTAGAATGTTGACATTCACTCTTGCCATCTCCTGTTTGACCACTTCCAATTTTCCTTGATTCATGGCCCTAACATTCCAGGTTCCATTTGCTAAGTATTCCTAAATACACATCCCAGAACCAGAAGAGAGGCAGTCTATGATTAATCACTGATCTTGGATAAGCCACAAAGTAAATAATCCATGAGTGGATAGTAAATTTTCACTAAAAGTGCAAGATCTATGTTACCTCATCTAATAATGATGCTAAATGTTTACATTAAAATAATCCTTGTTTTTTCCCAAATTCATATTAGATGCCTCAGCATCTCCTCCTTTATAGACTATACTACATGATGACTATAATTACTGCTTGTCTACTTGCTCACATTTTATCTACAATCTTGATTCTAGATTATAAATATCTAGATATTTAGATATTGAGATGCAGAGACTATTTCCAGTGCCAAGTATTACACCAGCCACATACTAAGAGCATTATAGATATTTATTGACTGAATAAATCAATCAACTCCAGAAGAATGCTTCATAGGTTGGATTTCATTGAATGTTGTACTATTTAAGTATTACTTTACAGAACAAACTGGAATCAAGATTGCCATGAGAAATATTAACAACCTCAGATATGTAGATAATACTGCTCTAATAGCATAAAGTGAAGAGGAACCTAAAGAGCCTCTTGATAAGGGTGAAAGAGGAGATGGCTTGCAACTCAACATTAAGAAAAACTTCATGGCAAATGACTTCCCTGGTGGCTCAGATGACAAAGCATCTGTCTACAATGCGGGAGACCCAGGTTCGATCCCTGGGTCAAGATGATCCCCTGGAGAAGGAAATGGCAATCCACTCCAGTACTATTGCCTGAAAAATCCCATGGACAGAGGAGGCTGGTAGGCTACAGTCCATGGGGTTGCAAAGAGTCAGACATGACTGAGCGACTTCACTTCACTTCATGGCAAATAGAAGGGAGAAAATGGAAACAGAAACAGATTTTCTTTTCTTGGACTCCAAAATCACTGTAGGTAGTGACTGCAGGCATGAAATTAAAAGATGCTTGCTCCTTGCCAGAAAAGCTATGACAAACCTAAATAGCATATTAAAAAGCAGAGACATCATTTTGCCAACAAAGGTGCATATAATCAAAGCTAAGGCTTTTCCAGTAGTCATGTGAGAGTTGGACTATAAAGAAGGCTGAGTGCTGAAGAATGGGTGCTTTTGAACTGTGTGTGTGTCAGTGGTACCTGAACCATGAACTTCCAGATATTCAAGCTGGATTTAGAAAAGGCAAGGGAATCAGAGATCAAACTGCCAACATCCACTGGAATATCAAAAAAACAAGAGAGTTCCAGAAAAACATCTACTTCTGCTTTATTGACTACACCAAAGCCTTTACTATTTGGATCACAACAAACTGTGGGAAATTCTTCAAGAGACTGGAATTCCAGATTACCTGACCTGCCTCCTGAGAAATCTGTATGAGGTCAAGAAACAACAGTTATAACTGGACATGGAGCAATAGACTGGTTCCAAACTGGGAAAGGAGTACTTTGAGGCTGTATATGTCACCCTGCTTATTTAACTTATATGTCAAGTACATTTTGAGACATGCTGGACTAGATGAAGTGCAAGCTGGAATCAAGATTACTGGGAGAAATATCAATAGCATCAGATATGCAGATGACACCACCCTTGTGGAAGAAAATGAAAAAGAACTAAAGAGCCTCTTAATGAAAGTAAAAGAGGAGAGGGAAAAAATTGGCTTAAAACTCATCATTCAGAAAACTAAGATCATGGCATCTGGTCCCATCACTTCATGGCAAATAAATGGGGAAACAGTGGAAACAGTGACAGGCTATTTTGGGGGGCTCCAAAATCACTGCAAATGGTGACTGCAGCCATGAAATTAAAAGATGCTTGCTGCTTGGAAGAAGAGTTATGATCAACCTAGACAGCATATTAAAAAGCAGAGACATTACTTTGCCAACAAAAGTCTGTCTAGTCAAAGCTATGGTTTTTTCAGTAGTCGTGTACAGATGTGAAAGAAAGTTGAGTACTAAAGAATTGATGCTTTTGAACTGTGGTGTTGGAGAAGACTCTCAAGAGTCCCTTGGACTGCAAGGAGATCAAACCAGTCTATCCTAAAGGAAATCAGTACTGAATATTCATTGGAAGGACTGATACTGAAGCTGAAACTCCAATACTTTGACCACCTGATGCGAAAAACTGCCTCATTTGAAAAGACCCTGATGCTGGGAAAGATTGAAGGTGAAAGGAGAAGGGGACAACTGAGGATGAAATCATTGGATGGCATCACCGACTCAATGGACATGAGTCTGAGTAAACTCTAGGAGTCGGTGATGGACAGGGAGGCCTGGCATGCTGCAGTCCACAGGGTCGCAAAGAGTCAGACACAACTGAGCGACTGAGTTGAAATGAACTGAAGAAGACTCTTGAGAGTCCGTTGGACTACAAGGAGATCAAGCCAATCAATCCTAAGAAAATCAACCCTGAATATTCATTGGAAGGGCTGGTGCTGAAGCTGAAGCTCCAGTACTTTGGCCACCTGATTCAAAAAACCAACTCATTGGAAAAGACCCTGATGCTGGAAAAGATTGAGGGCAGGAGGAAAAGGTGGTAGCAGAGGATGAGATGTCTTGATAGACATGAATTTGAGCAAATTCCAGGAGACAGTGGAGAACAGAGGAGTCTGGCGTGTTGCAGTCCATGGGGTTGCCAAGAGTTGGACACTTAACAACTGAACAACAGCAACAACAAGAGAACAGTCTCAATTAATCTGTGATATGCTTTTCTTGTATTTACCCAAAGCAGCAGTGAGTTTTTTTCACCTCTAGTATTTAGGGTTACACTTTAAAACTTACAGAATTTTTTTAAAATATAGCCTGCTATTAGAAATCTCATAAATCACAGTTGTAAAATTCTGAGAGAGAAGAACAGGAAAAGGAGAGAATGGTAATCATAAAACAAAAGTTCTCTGCATTATTTTCTTGAAAAGACAGATTGTTTTTCTAGGCCTTCACATCCAAAAGTGAAAAAAAGTGAAAATGAAGTCACTCGGTTCTGTCCAACTCTTTGCAACCACATGGACTGTAGGCTACCACGCTCCTCTGTCCATGGGATTTTCCAGACAAAAGTACTGGAGTGGGTTGCTATTTCCTTTGCCATCACATCCAAACTTACCTCCAATTACAAAATGACTCCCTTCTTACAGTCAGTCCCTGGCACTGAGCCAAAATGCAAAGTCCTGTGCAATCTCAGGGTCTTGAATCTACTAGTCTCTGCCTGGATGCTTCTCTCCCAGCTCTTCTTTATCCTTCATGTCTCAGCTTACATGTGTCTTCTTAAAAAGGCCCTTCTTCTCAGTGAGTCCAAATTGATTTTTCTTTTCATGAAACCGAAAAAGTGAAAGTGAAGATCGCACGGTTGTGTCCAACTCTTTGCAACCCTGTGGACTATACAGTTCATGGATTTCTCCAGGCCAGAATACTGGAGTGGGTAGTCTATCCCTTTTCCAGGGGATCTTCCCGACCCAGGAATTGAATCAGGGTCTCCTGCATTGCAGGCCGATTCTTTACCAACTGAGTTATCAGGAAAGCCCTTTTCTTTGCATAGCACATGGTATTATTTGGGATTCAGTTCAGTTCAGTCGCTCAGTCGTGTCTCTTTGCAACTCCATGGACCACAGCACACCAAGCCTCCCTGTCCATCACCACCTCCTGGAGTTTACTCAAACTCACATCCATTGAGTCAGTGATACCATCCAATCATCTCATCGTCTGTCATCCCCTTCTCCTCCTGCCTTCAATCTTTCCCAGCATCAGGGTCTTTTCAAATGAGTCAGTTATTCGCATCAGATGGGATTTGTATTTGGGATTACAAGTTCTAATGTGTATTTTTGTTTATTATCTGTTCCTCACCCACACCTATCATACCTTCCATGATGATGACAGGGGCCACATTTGTCTCATTCATCTGTGGATCTCCAGCACCCAGTGAAAGACCCAGAACACTGTCAATACTCAAACAGACTGGAATCAAATAAAAAATGATAACTAAATTTAATATTATTTGTGTTACACTTATTTCTCTGGATTCTAAGCATTTTTTATCTCAGTGTTTCATAGTCTATACGCCCTTGCTAGATTATACTTCCATATTTGTAGAATATAAACTAATGCCCATAATGAAAATATTGCGAGACAAAATATCCTGAAAACTTTTTAAGATGAAAATGAAAATAATGTTTCATGTTAAAATTAGTATGCAATAATGTGCTCTAAACTATAAAAACTGAACATTCACATCCATACCACTGTTGTAACTTAAGACATGCTCAGTGTTAGGCTTTGAAAAGGTTTGGTTCCTATTACCTGCGGAGAAGAAAATGGCAACCCACTCCAATATTCTTGCCTGTGAAATCCCATGGACAGAGGAGCCTGGTGGGCTACAGTCCATGGGGTGGCCAAAGAGTCAGACAAGACTTAGTGTCTAAACAACAACAACATTCTGTGGCTATATAACAAGCCACTCCAAAGCCCAGCAGCCTAAAGACAGCAACACTTATTTTGCTCACAAATCTGCAATCTGAGCAGCGTTAGACTGGGACAGCTTGTCTGTGCTCCACTCAGTGTCAGCTGAGTGACTTAAAGACTGTGTCTAGAAGCACCTGAGTTCATTCACTCGTTTGCCACCTTGTCTGCTTCAGGCTGGAGGAATGGAGTTCCTTAATCATCTCTCTCCACAAGACCTCTCCAGGATGATACCTTCAATGCAGGTGGTCATCTTACTTACACTTTGGTTCAGGGATACCCAGGTATGTGTCCCAAGAGACAGAGCCATGTGGAAGGAGGACCAGCAACATAGTTTGTAAGGTCCAGTACAAATGGAAAATGCAGGGCCCCTTGTTAAAAAATCAGTAAGAATTTCAAGACACCACAACAGAGCATTAAACCCAGCAACTGTATAGGTCACATACCCATGATGCTAGCTGTGAAGGACGCCATATTGTATTTCACAATCTAGTATCACTTCCACTTCATTCTGTTCACAAGGCAGTCACAACGTCCCCACCAATTTCAAGAAGAAGAGAAATAACTCCACATCTTGTTGGGAGTGACCATGATCTGAAAGAACACGTAGGGTTGGAAAAGTCACTATGGTCATTTCTGAAAGTACAGCCCACCACATGCTTGCCATAAATGACCGCCACATCTCTGGAGAATAGAAACCTACCAAACCTGGAATACTCATACTGACACCTATGTGTGTATGTGTGTGCTCAGTTGCTCTGTCATGTCTGATTCTATGAGGCGCCTATGGACTATAGCACCTCAGGCTCCTCTCTCTGTCCATGGAATTTTCCAGGCAAGAATACTGAAGTGGGTTGCCATTTCCTTCTCTAGGGGATCTTCCCAACCCAGGGATTGAATCTGCATCTCCTGCATTGTCAGGTGGATTTTTTTTTTTACCACTGAGCCACCTGGAAAGCCCTACTGACACTTATAATAGCCATATATTTAGGAAACTTTCTGTGTAGGGGTTACTGACTGAGCACTTCAGAGACATCACTATATTTAACCCTCCTGACTTTGCACTTAGTAGGTACAGCGATCGGAGAAGGCAATAGCAAGCCACTCCAGTACTCTTGCCTAGAAAATCCCATGGATGGAGGAGCCTGGTAGGCTGCAGTCCATGGGGTCGCTAGAAGTCGGATGCGACTGAGCGACTTCACTTCACTTTTCGCTTTCACACAATGGAGAAGGAAATGGCAACCCACTCCAGTGTTCTTGCCTGGAGAATCCCAGGGACAGGAGAGCCTGTTGGGCTCCTGTCTATGGGGTCGCACAGAGTCGGACACGACTGAAGCGACTTAGCAGCAGCAGCAGCAGCAGGTACAGCGATACTAGCATCCTTGTTACAGAGCTGATATCACAGAGGTGAAAGTAATAGAACAGGCACTTAATCCAGGATTGATGCTAACAGTGCTTATCACTGTTCAGTGCTACTGGAGTAAATTTCCCAAGAGACAAAGGGCTGTACTCTTCCCCTGTTTCCTACCACCAGGTGATTCTAGAAGGGTCAGCTATGCTGCTGCTAAGTTGCTTCAGTTCTTGTGTCCGACTCTGTGCGACCCCATAGACAGCAGCCCACCAGGCTCCCCCGTCCCTGGGATTCTCCAGGCAAGAACACTGGAGTGGGTTGCCATTTCCTTCTCCAATGCATGAAAGTGAAAAGTGAAAGTGAAGTCGCTCAGTCATGTCCGCCTCTTCGCAACCCCATGGACTGCAGCCTACCAGGCTCCTCCATCCATGGGATTTTCCAGGCAAGAGTACTGGAGTGGGGTCCCATTGCCTTCTCTGAAGGGTCAGCTATAGGGGGTACCTAATAGTTTGTCTTCATAGCTCACAACTTTCCTATCTTTAATGACTCTCCATCCCTCCATCTTCATAGCACTAGTGTTCATATGACTGATGCTAATGCCCTGGATAAATGGGAAAATAATGGGAGGAGATTTACCCCTGGAAGGGAATGTGGGAAGAGAGAGATAAAGATCGGTTCACTTGGTCTGTCTTTAAAGTCTGCATCTGATATATACAAATTGGGGCACTGTATGCAGTTCTGTTTTCCATCCTGTGTTCTGAGAAAAATAGAGTAGATTCATAGAAAAAGAAAATAATTAAGTGAGTAGAGAGCAGCAAGACCTGCAAGAGAGAGAGTACCAACAACATTCATAATCGTTTTCTCAAACTATTTCTGAAGCCCAAATATATCCCTGATCCTGCGATATCTACGTCATTAGGATACAACTTCATGCCTTGCTATTGTCAGCTTAACTAGCTCTTCATTATTTACTAGAAAAATAATGCTAACATATACAGGTAAAGTAATAGCTTATCTCAACTAATAGAGGGCAAATTCCAGAAGTAGCTCATGGGCTTCCCAAATAAAAATATACAATGTTAAGTTCATAGTTTCCCAAGGGGTCTATAAACAACGGTGGCAAATCCAAGTTACATTTAGCAAAGCTGAAAGATCTGGTGTATGGACAATAAGACAAAATAGAACCCTCATGACCACTACTAGGAAAAAAACACATTTAAATCAATTAATCTGAGCTATTACAGTCTGCCTCCAGAATTTTAAAGAAGGAAACTTTACCTCTGCAAAAGGGATTTTCCTCCAGCACCTCCAGTCCATTTAGAGGTGAGATGAGGCGATGGATTACATACATTTTAAATTTCTCCCAGTTTTTGAAAAGAACATTTGATGAAATCCACGTCTCTGCTCTCCCCCTGCAGACTCGCGTCTATTATTGATTCATTATCCAATTCTATCTGTAATTCATACGGCTTTCCCAGGTGATGCCAACGGTAAAGGAATCCACCTGCAGGAGACACAGGAGAACGTGGGAAGATCCCTTGGAGGAGGAAATGGCAACCCCTCCAGTATTCTTTCCTGGGAAATTCCATGGATAGAGCCACCTAGGGGCTGCAGTCCATGGGGTTGCAAAGAGTAGGACATGGCTAAGCACGCACACACAGACATAATTCATAGCAGCTTTGACATTGCTGGAGAAGCATTCCGGTGTGTGTCAACAGTGCTTCCTCCAAGTTCGATGCAAAGAGAGAGTAGCTGTCAAAGCCATGCTTCTGTCTGAAGAGCTTCATTCCCCTTTTCACATGTTTCTCCACCCACCCAGGTCCTCCACCTTCTTCACTGGGGGAGCAATTTCCCAAGCTTGCAGTTTAGGGTGGAAGGGATGGGAGGAGGGGATTCTGGCAAACAGCTGGGGCCCATCACTTCTCATTGCAGGTCTTGGGGAGATGTGGTTGACAGAGTGATGCACAGAGCCTGTCCCAGTTAATGACTTCACCATTCTCCATCATTATCCCCATCATTAGAAAATTAGGAGGACAGAAGGTATTTACTGTAAACCTGCCACCTCCCAAGGAGAGATAAATAGAAACTGATAAATAGGCTCTTCTGGTGCTGTTCGTCTATTAACCTTCTGCTTCCCAGCTCCGGCATATGCATGCCATCCTGCCATTAATATCCAGTAATTGGCATGGCAGCGGGCAATACAATCCTACCTTTACTGTGAGCGATCCTCTGTGCAGTGCGTCTGCATAAGCACACAATTGCATTCATAATGAAGCTTTTGCTAAACAGTCCAGTTAAAAGACATTAGGCAGTTGTTCCCCAGCCATCATACCCCCCTTCCACAGCCATTCAGAGCTTAACTCTTCACCAGCCTGGTTACCGGCTGCCTGCTTTGCTGGCCTTTGTGCCCTCATTGCATGCATGCCAACCTATTCATTAAAGGTATACTCTGTTTTTGTTCTGTTTTGAACAGCTTCTCTTTCTTAACTCTGTGTTCCTTGGGAGCAAAGCCACAGTCAGCCTATGAATGACTTGGAGTCGCCTCATTTGGTTCACTGCCTGGCATGACGGCAGGATGGTGTTTCATCCATGTTGTGGCCACTGGTGACCACCCAGGGGCAATGCCCCTCATTTGTCATCAATTGAGAGCCAAGCTATTAATATTGAGCACTGTTTCCCAAGGAGATTTTGTGTTTGTTAGTGCATTCCTAGGTGACAAGAGGGAAAAAGCATGTATCTAGTGAATTTTCTTCTCTGTATGATAATAGAGCAGAAAGGAACACGATAACCTTGGTGTCTGATATTAGGAAGACTGCATCCTCAATGTTCATCTGCTTAGACTCTCAGGGTTCTTGAAGGAGCATGCATCCCAGGAGAGCCTGAAAGAGTTTACAGAAAACTGAGGCCCACAAAGAGAGCCACCTCATCTGTTCTCCATCTGCTCACACGGTGGCTGCAAAATGAACATTTGGTCTCTGCTTCCCTGACCTATTTCTTCCCAAGTTACATTCCAGTGTTTACTCTAAATACTTTACAGCAGTGACTGCAGTGGGCAGACAGTTTCACAGGATGAAACATGAAAAGCAATGATGAGCAATCTCTCAGAAACACAGGGCAGATTCTATGAAATCAATCAAGCTGGTCCTAAACATGGCTCTGAGGGGTAAAAGAGAAAAAGAAAAAAAAAAAAAAAAAAGACAGTTGCAAGGGGGGAGGTGAGGTTGGAGAGAGGTAATATCAGCAAAGAGATAAAAAGCAATAAAAAGACCAACGAGAAGAAAATGACATGACAATCTTATTACTGGTGTTCAGGAACCATAGCCTCTCTGTCAGAAAAATACCAGATCACCCATTTGAGAACTTCATAAAACTAAATGATCAATAGATTATAGCTCCGGCCCTCCTTCCACACAGCATAAAACAAATAATAATATCTCCAATAAATATAACAAATAGGGCCATCTCTCCTGTTTCCTGCAGACCCCTGACAGACATGCTACAGGATCTTTTCATTTCCTCTTCAGGATACTAAGCAGCTTGCCAGACTCCCAGTCAAGCACAGCCTCTCCAGCTGTCTTCTAAGCATCCACCTTTAAATACAGAATCTGGATATAGCTGGGCAGCTTTGCACTCATGGAGGCTTTCGTTCTACAGAAATGCCTGGGGGCAAAGCCTCTGTCAGTCAGCCTTCTATTAACTAAGCCTCTCCAGGCGCTGGCACCAGCATACAATTCCAGGATAACGATGAACAATGTTCGTCAAGATGAGCTGTGGACAGATGAAGAGACAGACGTGAATTCTGCTTCAGCTTCACCATTTCTTATTTCTATCCACCTTTATATTTTCACTAAGCCCCTTTACATTTTCACTAAGCCCCTTTACATTATCTTTTATGAATCACAACAAAGTCCAAGGCAGTCATCAAGAGATGAGGTCAGCTTGTAAATCAATGATGTTCAAACACTTTACATACTCCTCACAAAAATAACCTCAAAATGCCTTAGAGACTTAAAAATGTAAGACATGATACCATAAAACTCTTAGAACAGAATATAGGCAAAACATTCTCTGACATAAATGGTAGCAATGTTTTCTTAGATCAGTCTCCCAAGGCAATAGGGATAAAAGCAAACATAAGCAAATGGGACCTAATCAAACTTACAAGCTTTTGCACAGCAAAGGAAACCATTAACAAATGAACAACCTATGGATTGGGAAAAAATATTTGCTAATGATGTGATCAACAAAGGCCAAGTGCCAGAACATATACAACAGCTCATACAACTCAAGAACAACAAAAACTCAATTAAAAAATGGGCAGAGACCTAAATATACATATCTCCGAAGAAGACATGCAGACGGCCAATAGGCACATGATAAGATGGCCAACTTTGCTAATTATTAGAGAAATGCAAATCAAAACTACAATAAGGTATCAGCTTACACCAGTCAGAATGTCCATCATCAAAAAGTCTACAGATAATATTTCCTGGAGAGGATATGGAGAAAAGGGAACCCACCTACAGTGCTGGTAGAAATATAAATTGATGCAGCCATTATGGAAAACAGTATGGAAGTTTCTCAAAACTAAAAATAGAATTGCCATATGATCTAGCAATTGCATTCTTGGGCATATATCCAGAGGAAACTTTAATTTGAAAATATACATGTACCCCAATGTTCATAGTAACATTATTTACAATAGTCAAGACATGGAAGCAACCTAAATGTCCATGAACAGAAGAATGGATAAAGAAGATGTGGTACATATATAAAATGGAATATTACTCAGCCATAAAAAAGAACAAAATAATGCCATTTGCCACAACATGGATGGACCTAGAGATTGTCACACTGAGTGAAGTAAGTCAGACACAGAAAGAAAAATATCATATGGTATCATTTATATGTGGAATGTTAAAAAAAGTACAAATGAACTTATTTACAAAGCATGAGTCACAAACCACAAACTTACGGTTATCAGTGGATAAGAGTGAGGAGAGAGAAACTGGGAGATTGGTATTGGTGTATACACATTACTACATATAAAACAGATAACTAATAAGAACCTAGCAGGGAACTCTACTCAATACTCAGTAATGGCCTATATGGGGAAAGAATCTAAAAAAAGAGTGAATACATGTATATGCATAACTTGCTTCACTTTGCCATACACCTAAAACTAACACAACATTGTAAATCAGCTCTTGTTGCTCAGGCACTCAGTCATGTCCATTTTTTTGTGACTTCATGGACTGCAGCATGTCAGGCTTCCCTGTCCTTCACTTCAAGGGTTCACATTCTATTTTACCAATACAAAATCAATTAACTGGCTATGCTTCATTATAAAACAAGTGCCCCCAAAGTTTCATTTCTTCTGAAACATGATGAAGTACATATTATTTTAATTGATCAGATATGTTCAATAATTTTAAGAGCTCCAAGATAAAATCAAAGTCCTTTATGGGACAAATAATTCTCTTTTTGAGTATTTATCATTTTAGCTATTTTTCTTTGTGTTTTTCTTAAAAGGCTATTAGTTGAGGGTACAGTAGAACTTGAATACAGTACACATGGAAATTTAAAAGTTAACTGACCTTCCTATATCTGCTACTACTGCTAAGTCACTTCAGTCGTGTCCGACTCATTGCGACCCCACAGACAGTAGCCCACCAGGCTCCCCCGTCCCTGGGATTCTCCAGGCAAGAACACTGGAGTGGGTTGCCATTTCCTTCTCCAATGCATGAAAGTGAAAAGTGGAAGTGAAGTCGCTCAGTCGTGTCTGACCCTCAGAGACCCCATGGAATGCAGCCCTCCAGGCTCCTCCATCCATGGAATTTTCCAGGCAAGAGTACTGGAGTGGGGTGCCATTGCCTTCTCCCTTCCTATATCTAGGTTTATAATATTCTATACTCAAGGTATCTTTGTTCCCCAAAATTATATTATAGCTTTATTATAGAGGTAATAAAAATACACTCCTTTTTAGATGTAGCTGAAAATGTGATTATGACATTTAACAATGGTAACTTGAATAAAAATTTCCATCCATTTCAGCAACTGACAGTGTCCATCAATTATAGTATTAACTGCCCAGCAATTGCAGCTGCAAAAAAAAACCCAGAATTAGCATATAAGTTACTATCACTCACCTGAAATTTTACAGTTCTAATTAGTGGTCCAGTAAGGCTGTCAACAGTTAAATGCCCAATGATTGGCCTGCAAAGGCAGCATTTACCAACCCTTCCCTAGACTCATCCAGCATTGTAACGTCATTTCTTCCGAGTTCAAAATTCTGTCTGAAATAAAACTCTTTATTTTGGCTTTTGGCAACATTCCTTAACAAGAAAGGAGAACACAGGACAGATGGATCCTCTGAGCCCACCTGAAGTCTGTAGAAAAATTGTTTTATACTCCTTTTTAACTTCATTTCTATACTACTGGCTTTTGGAAATTCTGATAGTGTAGTTTTTGTTTTTGTTTTTTTCCTCACTCATTTACTATAACATATTTGAGTGCTTTGCATGTGCCAGAGACTTGGCTAAGTATTAGGGATATATAGTAGAAAAAGATTCCTGTTCTAAGAGAACAATCCACAACATTCAAAATGGGGAGATAAACAGATTAGCAGGCAATTAATAAGTCAAAGAAAACTATCTTTGTGATAGATTTTAGGAAATGAATTAAAATTAGAGTTATGGGGCTGAGAGTGAGTGGTAGCTACTTTGGATTTGGTAGCTAGGAAAGACCACTATGATGCTATTTGACCTGAATCAAGCATGATGAGATGGAGTCAACATTCAAAGGCTACAACAAAGAGCATTTTAATAAGAAGGTACAAAAGTCCAAGGGCAAGAATGAATGAAACAATTTGCAAGTTTGAGGAAAAGAAAAAGGCCATTGTGGAACACAATGAGCTAGGGAAAGACTAGTCCAAGAAGAGGTCACAAGACATGGACAAAGGCCAAAGCATGCACAGCTTTGCAAACCATGGTAAGGAGTTTGGATTTTATTCAAAGTACAATAAGGTGTCACAGGAGGGCTTTAAATTGATTTATGTTTTTAAAAGACAACTTACTCTGGTCTCTGTATAAAGAATGGATTATAAACCTTGAGAAATTCTTAACACATTTGCAGCAAGAACATGAACAAGGCTCATAGCAATACTGTTTAGAATAGCAAAAGCTGCACATGGCCTAATTTTCTTCATTAGTAGAATAATAAATCAATTTTGTGACAGTTTAACCATAGACTACAACATGCATACTAATGGAGATGACTGGATGACAGACATATCAACACAGGTGAATTAAAAATAATTATGTATGGAAAAGCAAATTGGAGAATATTATATATAGAATGATTCCATTTATATAAAATTCAAAAGCATATGCAAACTAAACAATATCTATTTTAGTATACATATGCATGCTAAGTCATTTCAGTAGTGTCTGACTCTTTGTAACCCCATGCACTGTAGCCCATCAGGCTCCTCTGTCCATGGGATTCTCCAGGCAAGAATACTGGAGTGGGTAACAATTTCCTTCTCCAGGGGAGCTTCCCAACCCAGGGATCGAACCCAGGTCTCTTGAGTCTCTTGCATCGGCAGGCGGGTTATCACCAGCACCACCTTCGGGGAAGCCCAGTATACACATGATTAAAAAAAAAAAAAAAAAAGTCAATGCAAACTGCAGACATACCCGAAGGGGACTCCTAATGAGTCACACCATTGTATAACCGTCCCCTAGTATGAACGAAATCTATGAGTATGGGCAAAGGTGATAAAACGTCACTCCCATGATCACACTGTATTATGCAAGACTTCATATTAACCAACTAAAGTAAGATATTCTCCTACTGGCCTGAGGTAGGCTGACATGCTGCTGGAGGGCCTATGACAAAGTTTGCATGGTAGGCAACATTCAGGAGCTGAGAGACTCCAGTCCCACAGTCAGCAAGAAAACAAGAGCCTCAGTCCTGTCACCATTAGAAGGTGAATTCTGCCAACAACCTGAAGGAGCTAAAAGTACACCTGTTCCCAGGGGAGCCTCTGATGAGAATACAGTCTGACTGGCACTTTAATTCCAGCCTTGAGAGACTGAGCAGAAGATACGGCTAAGCCATGCCTGCACCTCTGCACCAAACAAACTGTAAGATGATAAATATGTGTTGTTTTAAGCCACTGAGTCTGATACTTTGTTGTGAAATAATATAAAACATATAAATAATAAACCCCAAATCTGGAGTAGTGGTTACCTCTGGGGGGAAGCAGGTAGGGGACGTAATCAATGAAGGTCACAGGGTGGACTTCAAAGATACTGTTAATACAATATGTTCTTTCCTCTTTTTATATCCACATACCCTCTGGGCTTTTCAGATAGGCCATTATTCCTTTCTTAAGTATACATTTCTTAGTCAACTATATTTTAGCCTTAAATTCTATTTGGTCGAACTTAAATTTGTTACCCAATGTTTTTCTTCGTTCATACTAACTACACATCCTTTCCCATGCTTTTATTTTCAGCATTCCCTTGACATTGTTTAAAATCAACACTCTTATAGAAAATATGTTGTTAAATATTTTAAACCAAATCTTAGAGCATCCATCTTTAGTTGATCAAGTTAATCCATTTGTAGTTATTGTAATTTTTATTTTAGAATATAATACTGCTATAACTTAAAACATTTTCTATTTTCTGTACTTTCTTTAATTTTCTTTTCTCCAGTTTTGCTTTCCATCAGATGGATTCAGTGTTCTTATTCTGTTTATATTTTCTATATGTGCTGTTATGACGGATAGATTTAACGTAGGACCAATTTAACTTTCTTCCTAATAAGAGCTACAGCATACTGGCACGTTCCTTTAGTCTCCTCCAGCCCATAATGTTAATTTTTTTCTATTTAGACATGTTCCATTTCTTAAACTATATGGTAGGCATGTGAGTTTTATTACTAGTCTTTAAGCTTTATCTATATGTTATATATTACTTTGTATGAATCATCTATTTCATTATCTTTTTAATGAAAAAGAGTACCTGGCTCAAGTAGATACTTAGTATAAGTGGAATATAAAGAGCTAATTGATTATTCTTTTGATCCTTGTTTCATAAATGCTCTGGTGATCCTAACCACTAATAAATTATTCCAACAGATAAGAAGGATCTAGTCTAACTTTTCCTTTTTACCTAAAAACCAGTGTACCTTCTATCATATCATTCATTTCATGCCACTGTTAATTCATAAAATGTGTATGTTTATACCAACCACCCTTAGATATTAATACTTCAAGCATGTTGCTTTTAATGAAGCACCTGGTATATGCAAATCATTGTGGTTATTAATATGAAGGATGTGAAAAATAGTTTAGCAGGCTTCCCTGGTGGCTCAGATGGTAAAGAATCTGCCTGCAATACAGGAGACCCAGGTTCCATCTCCGGGTTGGGAAGATCCTCTGGAGAACGGAATGGGTACCCACTCCAGTATTCTTGCCTGGAGAAATTTATGGGCAGAGGAGCCTGGTGGGCTACAGTCCATGGGATCACAAAAAGTCAGACACAATTGATCAACTAACACTCCAACAATGAGTTTATCTGCTAACAGTGGGTGATAGATATGCTTACAAATAATTAAAATAGAAGACTGGCAGTGATCAATACAAAAAGAGGGTGCTGCTTAGTCACTTCAGTCATGTCCAACTCTGTGCGACCCCATAGACTATATAGCCTGCTAGGCTCCTCTGTCCACGGGGATTTTCTAGGTAAGAATACTGGAGTGGGTTGCCATGCCCTCCTCCAGGGAATCTTCCCAACCCAGAGATTGAACCCAGGTCTGCCACATTGCAGGAAGATTCTTTACTGTCTGAGCCACCACAAAAAGAGGGTACAAATAGATGAATAGGAAGTGAGAGGAGAAAGCTTAAAAAGATTTCCAGCTAGTCCTCTGGAGAAGGGAAGAACTGGGACTTTTAAAATAAATGTGTTCTTCTCTCTCTCCTCTGGGCCTTCATAAACACTATTTTAACTGCACATATACCCTCAAGCATCCTCTTAGACCAATTCTGACTCATCCTTAGATTCTCAGCTTTGTCGTCAAGTCTTTCAGGGAAACTTCCGGCCCCGCACCCTTACTTTCCTGAGCCTGAGTTCAGTCCCTTTCCTATGTGTGCCCCCCAAAATCTGTAAATGAACTGTTAAAATTTACCATAGTCTATTTTATAATTCGGAGAAGGCAATGGCAACCCACTTCAGTACTCTTGCCTGGAAAATCCCATGGACAGAGGAGCCTGGTGGGCTGCAGTCCATGGGGTCGCTAGGAGTCAGACACGACTGAGCGACTTCACTTTCATTTTTCACTTTCATGCATTGGAGAAGGAAATGGCAACCCACTCCAGTGTTCTTGCCTGGAGGATCCCAGGGACGGGGGAGCCTGGTGGGCTGCCGTCTATGGGGTTGCACAGAGTTGGACACAACTAAAGTGACTTAGCAGCAGAAGCAGCATTTTATAATTAACTACTTATTTACAAAATAGAATGCTTCTGTATACACTAAATTGTTAGCTAGAGATCTGCAGGGTCTATTCACATGAATTACTTGTACTGGGGAAACAAGACCTGTGAGAATAAATTTTTTTAGCAGAAATGGGAAAGCAGGAAATGAAGAACAGAACGTGGATTTCTTTTTCAGCCTATTCCCAGGGACTGGATCTGAGAGAACTTATTGAGCCTTGGGGTATAAGCAGCATCTGGGGTATAAGCAGCATCTGGGATTTAGGCGATGAAGTACGATGCACAGGTAGGGCTCGGGGCATGTTTTACATTCTGTTGAAGAACAGCTTGTCCTACCAGCATAATGGCAACATGGTAGTGGCTAAAGGATTTTGCAGGACTGAGACTATGAGAAATTGAACAAGGAATGAGTGCATTTATGTGGAGGTGCCTCTAACAGAGATTGCATAGGCACCAGCCGGAAGTATCTTTGCAGGGAAAGCCAAAGAACACAATGGGATTCTGAGAAACATATGAGACACCTTTGGGAAATCTCAGGTAACTCAGGAGGCTTAGAAGGAGAACTGACTTTCCCCAAGCTTATTAGGTTTTAAGCAACAAGTCTCATGCCAAATTCTGGCACTAACATTAAAGCAACTTCATTTGCTTCTAAGAGATGATAAGTCTGGAGATTTTTGTAGGTTTCTTTCTTTATCCTCTACTATAACGTGATTTCTTAGGAGCAGGTACTGTGTCTTGTTCACTCTGGGGTTCATAGCATTTGGCACGATATCTGACATATGCTTCATGTTCATTACAAAATTATTGACTAAATGAATCAGGAGTGGTATTAGAACTAAAAGTATCTCCTCTAACTATTCAAATTGTTTTTTTCTTTACCACTGTATTGAACTGACTGCTGTATTGACTCCTAAGATTTTTCAAATGAGCCTTTGAAGAAACGTGGAATTTGTACTTCTTAAATACACAAGTTCTCCTTTTCATATTCAAGCCTTAATAAATGTTATTTTAGTTGCATATACACTCTTCTACGTCCTCCTAGCCTAGCTAATTCCCAGTTATGCTAAAGGTTCACTGATATCTATTTGTATGAATAATGTGTGTTGATGAAAAGAGACCTGTGTTATGTGGGTGACTAATTTCACATGGGTGAAGTTACAAGGGGATAAAAGATAGTAAGTGAAACTTTTCAAACAGCCATTAAAAGAGTGTTATCTGGTAAGAACAGATGGGTTTTCAAATGAATAAGTATCCAATATAATATTAAATCTCCAGTATAATCTGGTCAATTTGAAATTTTGAACAAAGAGTTTTCTCTGTAATATCCTCTATTTGGGAATCAATTTCTGCTCAGTGAATATTAGCTCCTTACATCTAGACTACAGGATTACCTAAAAATGCCTCTACATCTCATATACCACATTAGATGTTTTATATATAACAAGATAAATTCAAAGTACAATATGGAAGTGAAGGATGGTATGCATTTAGCTGCATTTTCACTTAGAAGGCAGAGTCTGTATGTTGTAGTAAGAAGTCAGATCTAATGTCAAAACCCCCTTGTAAGAGAACACGATTTTTCATAGCAATGAAAGACAACAACCAAACTTAGTTTTATATTAATTTACTGGTCTCCTATGTCATTAAATAGTATGTGTAGATTGTGGAATACATGAAGGTTATACTCTTGCCCCAAAGAGGTAAATCAAAAAAATGGAGAGAATTATACAGCTTTCACAAGCTTATATGTCCCTGGAACATCAGAGCTCCTGGATGGTTTAAACATATGTCTTCCCTAAGGGGTAAATTTTAAAATTTATATAAAAAGCTGAATGGCACCAATAACAAGCTAGACTCTTGAAGCTCCACTGTCAAAAACAGCAATACACTGAATATAACAACAGATATTTGGCAGTGTAGTGGGAAATAAATGCCCCCAAATAATTTTTTTTAAGTTATCTTGGACTAAAATGAATTGAAACTTTTGCCATTAAAAAGTTTACACAAGTGGGACTTCTCTGGTGATCCACAGGTTAAGACTTTGTGCTTCCAATTCAGGGCCAAAGATTTGATCCCTGGTACCCCATATACACATGGCAAGGTCAAAAAATAAATAAAAAAGAAGCAAGGACTGATGAAAAAATTTTAATTTACATAATAGAACTAAAAACAGATGATGGGAATAATGGAATTCCTGACACTTTGAGCTAGAGTTGGGTGTCTGGCTGTCGTATAGAAAAGATATCCTGTGTGTCCTACTTGTACCTCCTCCATCCTCTCACAATCCATGAGACACACCTCATTTTGGCAGGCTCCCAACCAGAAAGTCAAAATATTAAGAAATCAATTATAAAGGGAGGTGACTCATCTGAAAATATTTGCATTACACTTCCCACTGAGCAAAAAGCTTAAGGAAGGATTCCAGTAACTTAGAAATATACTGTTTGGAGAAAGTCAAATGAGAGTTCAAGGAGAATTCAACTTACCTGTTCAGGCAACTTCTACACAGTTGGATCCTTCAGTTCAGTCGCTCAGTTGTGTCCGACTCTTTGCGACCCCATGAATCGCAGCACGCCAGGCCTCCCTGTTCATCACCATCTCCCAGAGTTCACTCAGATTCATGTCCATCAAGTCTTTCCATGTTCAGTTCGAACTGTTGCTTCCTGACCTGCATACAGATTTCTCAAGAGGCAGGTTAGGTGGTCTGGTATTCCCATCTCTTTCAGAATTTTCCACAGTTTCTTGTGATCCACACAGTCAAAGGCTTTGGCACAGTCAATAAAGCCTGTTTAAAAAATGTATGTCCATATTTTACGTACAGCAAGATATAATGCTTGGGTGAAAGAAACTCACAATTTCTCTTTGTTTTCTAAATCCATGCTTTCCCCCTCTAAAGTCCAATTAATCAATTGGGAGGGGGGTACCTTTCATGTTTCTGAGGTTAGAGTCATAAAAATCTTACATGTATAAAAGGAAAAGTCTCTCAGACTCTAACCTGTTTCGTCTTTTTTTCATATGGTGATTCAATACTTGTTCAGACATTGATTTTCCAATATCCACTCACTTTGTAGTTCTGTCTGCAATATTTCTCACATGTTTCAGCTTGTTTGCTAAGACAACAGTAACTTTCAGCATTATGTTGAAAGTTATTATCAGCCTTAACAAGTTATTATCAGCCATCATTCTTTCCCAAAGCCCAGTGTTTGGTGATTCACTCTCCCCTGTTATCCCACAGTCATTCCCTGGCATGGATGTCTAAGCACTTCTGAGATGCTGTGTTCCAAGGGACTTGATCCACGTGCTTATCCAACAAGGAACCCACAATCCTTTCTCTCATCCCTCAGGGGGAGCCAACACCTAAGCTATGTCGTATGTGAACTGCATAATAGAACCTGATTAGGTGGTATGTGGGAGAGCTGGAATCCAGCCCCGGCCCCTGGCTAAGCACTGCGTCCTGTCTCTGGGTTGTATCTACCTAGAAAGTGAGTCTTTTTCTAATTTACAGAG
Organism: Cephalophus harveyi; assembly: GCA_006410635.1. Taxonomy (NCBI): domain Eukaryota; kingdom Metazoa; phylum Chordata; class Mammalia; order Artiodactyla; family Bovidae; genus Cephalophus; species Cephalophus harveyi. Next base: position 79,989 of record SJYT01035147.1, on the reverse strand, counting down.
AACTTTCCATAGGACACTCAGTAATGGCCCAGGTCTAAAATCATTCTGGGTTTAGGACCTCTCTCCACAACCTCTCTTGAGGTATATTCCTCTCTTGAATAATGCATCTATTTCCCTTAATGAATCTGAAAGAAAAAGCTATTAAAGCCTTTCCTGCCACTATGTGTGAAGTCGCTCAGTCGTGTCCGACTCTTTGCGACCCCAGGGACTGTAGTCTATCAGGCTCCTCCATCCATGGGATTTTCCAGGCAAGAGTGCTGGAGTAGATTGCCATTTCCTTCTCCAGTTCCTGCCACTACTCTTCCCCTATCCCCATAAGGAGAAGCTAAACTTTACAAATAAAGATCTGGTTGCTGGAGATGGAGTATGAGATGGAGCAGAGAAGTCCCTTCAAACAAATTAAAAGCAAAGCACTGAGAGAAAAAGAGACAAAAACAACAATTTATGTTATCTAATTTAATCCTTAAAATATTCTCAATTTATAAGGAAGGAAACTGAGGCACAGAGAGATTATCCAATATTCTGAAAGTTACATAATTAATAAATAGTAGAATCAAGACTTAAACCCAAGCGCTCTTATTCCAAAGCCTGTGCAACTAATCACCACACTATAATAATAATGTGGGTAAACTGTTGAAAGGATTTGTTCTCTAAAAACTGTTAAGTAGATACAGCCACTTTATAAGACATTTGGCAGCTTCTTACAAAGCTAAACAGTCTTACTACACAATCCAACAATCACTCCTAGATATTTACTCAACTGATTTCAAATTTTATGCCCACACAAAAACCTCCAGATGAATGTTTATAGCTTTAACTATAATTGCAAAATTAGAAATGTCCAAGACATCCTCCAATAGGTGAATAAACTGTGGCACATCCTTACAAGTGACTATTACTTTGCAGTAAAAAGAAATGAACTATCAAGTAACAAAAAGATATGAATAAATTTTAAATGTGTATAGCTAAGTAAAAGGAGTCAGTCTGAAAAGGCCATATACTATATGATTCCAGTAATAATTATATGACATTCTGGAAAAGGAAAAACTAGAGAGACAATAAAGAGGTCAGTGGTTATAGGGAGTTTGAGGGAGTATAGGCTGAAGAGATAAAGTACAGGGGACTTTTTAGGGCAATGAAACGGTTGTGTATGATACTATATGGTGGATGTATGACCATATATCAAAATCCATAGAGCAGCACAAGCAGTGAACCTTAAAGAATGCAAAAATTTTTTAAGTAATTTTGGAGGTCAGGGGATTCCAAGAAGGAATGACAAGAGAATCTAACTATATGGCAAATGTATGAAACAGCCTCACTAAAGGGGATCAGGGAAAAGAAGCTAACCTAAATAGCTTTGGAAATTAATGGAATCTGTAAAACTAAAGACAAACAAACTGCACATAAACACTTTTCTCTAGTTGATAAATGTTTCACACAAGTATGGGGTTAACAGTTTTAAAGCTGCTATACGTATATCCTAGAATTTAATGACTAATTAAATGAATGGCAGACAGTTTTTCACTGTTGGAATGGGGGGGGATTTACAGGTATGCAAGTGGTGGAGCCTAGAATCACCCATGTAGTAATAGATTACTGTTGGAAACAAAACTATGATCTCATGTTTAGCTTAATATAGATGCAGATGGTTACATATATAAATATTTATAGGTGTACATTTCTTTACTCCTTCAGCTAAGAAAGCCTAAAAGAAATGATATTAAGTAGGCAATGGCACTCCACTCCAGTACTCTTGCCTGGAGAATCCCAGGGACGGGGGAGCCTGGTGGGCTGCAGTCCATGGGGTCACTGGGAGTCAGACACAACTGAGCGACTTCACTTTCACTTTTCACTTTCATGGAAGCAAAATCTCCTATAGAGACACAGAACTTCAGATCCAAGTACTAAAATCAAAGATTAGATGTGTATAAGAGACAGGTCAGACACAACTGAGCGACTTCACTTTCACTTTTCACTTTCATGCACTGGAAAAGGAAATGGCAACCCACTCCAGTGTTCTTGCCTGGAGGATCCCAGGGACGGGGGAGCCTGGTGGGCTGCCGTCTATGGGGTTGCAGAGTCGGACACAACTAAAGCGACTTAGCAGCAGCAGCAGCAGCAACAAGCACACCTTGCACCCAGATCTTGGCTTCTAATATCATTTCATAATAAAAGAAGTCACAGTTCCTTAGAGAAATAGATAATTCTAGGACTGGGGAAGAAAATATACAAAAGGAGGTGGAGCATCTTTTAGTTCCAAAAAGGAAACACAGACACACACACACACACACACAAGTTGATGGGAATATGTCAAAGAGGAACATGAAATTCCAAAGGTCAAACTGTAACAATTTGAGCAACAAAACAGCTTTTTAAAGTGTAACCCAAAGTATAAATTCAAAGAAGAGTATGAGAAGATGGTTTTCAAGCTACCATTAGTAGTCAGATTTTATTGCATCTTACTAAGAACCAGGCAAAGAAGACTGGAAACTCTTAGCTTATCCAGGAGCTGGTGAATAGACCTGAAACAGTGACTGTGTATAGAAGCTTGATATTATAAAGGAAATCAAGATCAAATTACTTTAAATCTTATATTACAGGCAATGAAGAGGCAGATGAATATGGTCTTCAGCGTAAATCATGAAATGAGGCACACCAAAGAGTCTACAAAGTCAAGAGGCTCAATTAGAAAGCTATTACAGAAGTCCAGGTGCAAGATAATAAACGCTGATCAAGAACTGTGGCACTAGGATTGGAGAGGGTAAACTGATATTTGAAAGGAATAATTAATATATTCAGTGGTAAAGGAGATTAAAAATGAATCAAAGATAATTAAAGTCTTTAATCTAAGTGATGTGGCTTTTTTAATCTGAGAAGCAAAAGGCAAAGGAAAACAGGAAAGATATACCCATTTGAATCCAGAGTTCCAAAGAATAGCAAAAAGAGATAAGAAAGCCTTCCTTGGTGATCAATGCAAAGAACTAGAGGAAAAGAACAGAATGGGAAAGACTAGAGATCTCTTCAAGAAAATTAGAGATACCAAGGAAACATTTCATGCAAAGATGGGCTCAATAAAGGACAGAAATGGTATGGACTTAACAGAAGCAGAAGATATTAAGAAGAAGTAGCAAGAATACACAGAAGAACTGTACAAAAAAGATCTTCATGACTCAGATAATCACGATGGTGTGATCACTCACCTAGAGCCAAACATCCTGAAATGTGAAGTCAAATGGGCCTTAGGAAGCATCACTATGAACAAAGCTAGTGGAGGTGATGGAATTCCAGTAGAGCTATTTCAAATCCTGAAAGATGATGCTGTGAAAGTGGTGCACTCAATATGCCAGCAAATTTGGAAAACTCAGCAGTGGCCACAGGACTGGAAAAGGTCAGTTTTCATTCCAATCCCAAAGAAAGGCAATGCCAAGGAATAGTAAAACTACCACACAATTGCATTCATCTTATACACTAGCAAAATAATGCTCAAAATTCTCCAAGCCAGGCTTCAACAATACATGGACCATGAACTTCCAGATGTTCAAGCTGGATTTAGAAAAGGCAGAGGAACCAGGGATCAAATTGCCAACATCTGTTGGATCATCAAAAATGTGAGAGAGTTCCAGAAAAACATCTTATCTGTTTTATTGACTATGCCAAAGTCTTTGACTGCATGGATCACAACAAACTGTGGAAAATTCTTCAAGAGATGGGAATACTACCAGACCACCTGACCTGCTTCCTGAGAACTGTATGCAGGTCAAGAAGCAACAGTTAGAACTGGACATGGAACAACAGACTGGTTCCAAATTGGGAAAGAAGTCTGTCAAGGTTGTATGTTGTCACTCTGCTTATTTAACATATATGCAGAGTACATCATGAGAAATGCTGGACTGGATGAAGCACAAGCTGGAATCAAGATTGCTGGGAGAAATATCAACAATCTCAGATATGCAGATGACACCACCACTTATGGCAGAAAGTGAAGAAGAACTAAAGAGCCTCTTGATGAAAGTGAAAGAGGAGAGCGAAAAGGTTGGCTTAAAACTCAACATTCAGAAAACTAAGATCATGGCATCTGTCCCATCACTTCATGGCAAAGATGAGAAAACAATGGAAAAAGGGACAGACTTTATTTTGGGAGCTCCAAAATCACTGCAGATGGTGACTACAGCCATGAAATTAAAAGACACTTGCTTCTTGGAAGAAAAATTATGACCAACCTAGACAGCATATTAAAAAGCAGAGACATTACTTTGCTAACAAATGTCCATCTAGTCAAAGCTGTGGTTTTTCCAGTGGTAATATATGGATGTGAGAGTTGGACTATAAAGAAAGCTGATTGCCAAATTGATGCTTTAGAACTGTGCTGTTGGAGAAGACTCTTGAGAGTCAACCAGGAGATCCAACCAGTCCATCCACAGTCCTGAATATTCATTGGAAGGACTGATGCTAAAGCTGAAACTCCAATATTTTGGCCACCTGATGCGAACAACAGCCTCATTTGAAAAGACCCTGAAGCTGGGAATGATTGAAGGTGGAAGAAGAAAGGGACGACAGAGGATGAGATGGTTGGATGGCATCACTGACTCAATGGACATGAGTTTGAGTAAGTTCCAGGAGTTGGTGATGGACAGGGAAGCCTGGCGTACTGCAGTCCATGGGGTTGCAAAGAGTGGGACACAACTGAGCGACTGAACTGAACTGAACTGATATGGTTTTGGTTTACTCTCTAAAGCCACATCTGACTCTTGTGACCCCATGGACTGTAACCCACCAGGCTCCTGTGTCCATAGGATTATCCAGGCAGGAATAATGGAATGGGTTCCCATTTCCTTCTCCATGGGGTCTTCCCAACCCTGGGATCCAACCTGGGTCTCCTGTAGTCCAGGTGGTCTCCTGCATGGCAGGCAGATTCTTTACCAACCGAGCCACCAGTCAAGACCTAGGTAATGTGGTAGTATTATAAACTCAAAAAAATTAAGTTGGGGGAAAAATCCAATTAGAATAGAAATGTCTAACTGGAGATGCAAGTTCATATTTCAGTTGGTAGTAAAATGACCCTAGTAATCACTTACTAAATGACTGTCAACAAATGAGCAAATAAAATCAGAAGATACACTTTAGAGAAAAATCAGAAGATACACTTTAAATAGAATTATCTAAATATAATAAAACCTGAAGTAAGAGAATAATGGGATTTCTAAGAAATGTAAGGTAGAAAAGGAAAAAAAAAAAGACAGTGGTAGGTTAAATGCCAGTAATATGGATATAACATAGGTGATATTTTCTGAAAACAATGTTTACAAAATTAGATGTCAACAATAAAACCTGAGACCACTTATTTCTATATGTCTTAATTATCAAGTCTGAGAACAGTGTTCGCATGACATGACTCTACTATCTGTTCTGAAAAATTGTTCACCAGGGAAATAAAAATATAAACCAAAAAACAACTCTACGGTTAACTTAAGGAAATTCCTACAGATCAATTTATCCTGGCAAATAGTTAGCTGATCTGGGCAAATGTCTTTTGTATCATTTTAGCAGAATATTTATGCAAGCAAACAGCTTACCCATCAAACAGTAATTTATTTATCAAGACTCTCTTCATGACTCTCACCACATTGTATCCCCAATATTAAACCATGATGTTGTGAAGTTTCCCCAACTCCAACAAACTTCCTACCTTAAACCACTTAAAACCAGAATTAAAGGCTCTATACAAATCTTTCACTGATTTTCCCTTTCTTTATTCAGTACAAAGGTTATCACAAAGTGGTGTTCTTTATTGCAGTAGGTCATATAAACTTCACTTTGCTTTATCATCAGGTTTTCTTATGGACTTCTGGGGAGTTGACAATTGACAAATATAAAACCAGAAGTCCCACTTCTGGAACTTCAGGAAAGAAGTCCTGGAAATTTCAGGAAGAAATTAAAAGTTTATACAAATCATGATGCAAAGAGGAAATTCACACCTAAACTGCTGAGTATATATGAACACACAATATACAGAATACAGCTAAACCATTGAGCTGAGGAAAATACATAGCCTAAAATAGTTATGTTGAAAAGTAAAAAGAACTACAAATAATCCCCAGAAAAGCAAAGGGATTAATGACAATTTAAGCATAAATTAATGAATTATAAAATAAAAACAGAATGAATAATATATCCCAAAGCTAATCCTTCGGGGGAAAAGTAAAATGAATACCCAGTAAGAATCACAAAAATTTACAAGGATTGTCCTAGAATAAACACCACCAAATTCAATTAAAATGAACAGAAACAGTAAAAAAAAAAAATCAAAGATTATGAAATTCCAAACTTTTTTCTGCATAAAGCAAGCTAAGATGGATATTCAAGTTACAATCATTGGCCATTTATTATATGAAAAGAAGAGTGACTTAAGAGGGTTAAACCAACAGCTACAGAAGAAAGCTCAGAGGAAGCAGGACTGGGCCCTAATCAAGGAATGGAAAAATGTGCTCACATAACTTTCACAATGGACTAAGATTTCTATGTGCATAATACCCGCCTTACTTTTTTGAACAGGAGTGTCTATTACAGTCATCTTATACCTATGTCACCACTGTACGTGAGATGTATGGATGGCAGATAACCTTATCTCTTTAGTTCACAAGTCTTCAGATCAAGAGGAAGTTTAGTAAAGGAACTGTATCAAAAGAACAATATCTGAAAAGCCTTGTGCTGTGCTTAGTTGCTCAGTCGTGTCTGACTCTTTGCGACTCCATGGACTGTAGCCTGCCAGCCTCCTCTGTCCATGGGCATTCTCCAGGCAAGAATACTGGAGTGGGTTGCTATACCCTCCTCCAGGGGATCTTCCTGACCAAGGGATCGAACCCAGGTCTCCCGCATTGCAGGTGGATTCTTTACCAGCTGAGCCACCAGGGAAGCCCCTGCAAAACCTTATCTACACCTGAAGTAGTTATAAACCCTCCATAATTAAAACAATAGAACTGCATTTTAACACTACTAAAGCTAAATAGTATCATGTATATAACTTTTCAAAATAGCCAAGCAAATTGTATACACTGTTTGGGAATACATGTATATGTAGTAAATATATAAAACTTGGTAGCAATGATTTACACCAACATCATGCCAGTGATGTTATGTCTGAGGAGGAGAGAAAGAAATGAATGAGGGAGGGATCTTAACTATCTGGAATATTTTATGGCTTTAAAACATAGAAATCTGTGGCAGTTATAGCAAAATGTTGACATCTGTTTCATTATTTGGGGAACTTTAAGTATTCTATAGTTTAAAGGTAACATTTTAAAAAGGAGAAAGAGAAGAAAAGATGGAGAAGGAGGAGCAAAACAAAAGAAATAAATAAATGCAATCATCATCAAGAACACAAACTACTAAAACTTTGTTTTTTAACAACTTTCCCAAGAACTACAAGTTCATTAGGTATATTTTCTTGTTTTCACATCTTCATAAACAACTTTACTAAATCTTTTGCCACCACATAACACAGACTGCCATCCTTCCAGCATCTAAAAATAGTTTTCTCAAGGGAAAGCTATACCAATGTCATATATTTCAGACTTATGACAGTATCTCCCTTGGGTAATTTTTGTATCTGTCAGAAAAGGCTAGAATACACTGCAGTAACAAACAAAATGTATATGGCTTATCACATAAAAGTCTATTTCATGTTCAAGGAGGTTCAGCGATAGCTCTGTTCATCACAGACTCTCAAGGACCCAGAATGACAGAGATTTAAGTTTGACAGACACATTTTAGATTTCTGCCACAGGGAATAAGTAACATGGCAAGCCATGCACAGGTTCTTGAGATTTTCACAAGGAAATGACACATATCGCTAGCCTAAAGCAAGTTATTGGTATGCCTATTATCAAAGGGACATTATCTTCCATGTGTGGAGAAAGAAGAGAGTTAGAAATATTTGGTGACTGGCAATAAAAATTTCCACATTATCTGAAGAGAAGGACAAAATTAAATGTTTACTTCTTTTATTATTATTGTAATTTTGTGAATGAAAACAAATTATGTAAATATGAAAGATGTGAAATGGCAAAAACAATACTGAAATTCTCCACTATAAGACACTCATTATTAACTTGAATTGTCAAATCAAATCACAAGTTCAGGGCTTCGCTGGTGGTCTAATGGTTAAGAGTCCACCTTGCAATTCAGGAAACACTGGTCCGATCCCTGGTCCAGGAAGATCCCACATGCTGCAGAGCGACTAAGCCCATGTTCCTTAACTACTGAGACCCCACTCTACAGCCCGAGAGCCGCAATAATGAGCCCACACACTGCTACTCATGTGGCCTGTGCACAACACGGGCACAGTCGTGTCCTAGAGTCTGTGCCCCACAACACAGAAGCCACTGAAGCAAGAAGCCTGCACACTGAAACTAGAGAGGAGCCCCCACTTGTTGCGACTAGAGAAAGCCTGTGGACAGCAACAAAGACCCAGCACAGCCCAAAAAGACTAAATAAATAAAATTTTTTTTAAAGTTAAAGTTACAACATATTTATAAAAATTAAAAAATCACAAGTTCAGAACAATTTTAAAAAACATTATCTCAAGGGTTTTTTTTGAATTATTAATATAGCCCCACATCTCTCCCTAAAACATAATGATAGTCAATGATTTGGAAGAATAAAATATATCGCATCATTTATTGAATGAGGTATATTGTTTCTATATAATTCTTTCAAATACTTATTATTTAGAATACCTTCAGATAGTATATTATGATTTACCAAGCATTCAATCAGTAACTTGATTATAAGTATATAGGCATATTCTTTAGTGTTTTCATAAATAATAAACTGTACAGCATAGTAACTGCTTATATATCTCTTTTATCTATGTAATGACTATAACTCACAGACAAAGTTATATGCAACTAACTAATCTCAAATTTTTGACGGCTCCTCATTGTGTCATTTTTAATAGATACTAGTGGCAATAAATTCTTATTTGAGCTATTGCACTTTAAAACAATAGGCATACTACAGCTGCATACAGTAAACAAATACTTTAAAATCTTACACTACTATATTTTATTAACTCTTATTTGAAATATATCTTAAAATTCTAACAAACCGAGATTAAAAAGCAAGACATGTGTATCTTAAATTTGAAAAGTTTTATAAGAAAACATGTTTAGCACCATCTTGGTTCCACGTTCCCCGCACAGAGCCAGACCGGGATGCTCTCCCTCGGGTTGAGAACGCAGTGGTAATTGCTTCTGTGTGGGATTTGGAGTGTGGAATAAAATGAATCCCGGGGCTCTGGGAAATCCGCTCTCCGCGGAGTGAAGAGGAGCCATAAAGAGAAACGCCCGGTGAAGCCACAGAAACCGTCCCTGCTCCAGAGCAGGAGTTGCCACAGCCCCAGGCTGAGACAGGGTCTGGAACAGAATCTGATAGTGATCAATCAGTCCCAGAGCTTGAGGAACAGGATTCTACACGGGCAACCACACAACAAGCTCAGCTGGCAGCAGCAGCTGAAACTGATGAAGAACCAGTCAGTAAAGCAAAACAGAGCCGGAGTGAAAAGAGGGCCCGGAAGGCTCTGTCCAAACTGGGTCTTCGACAGGTTACAGGGGTTACTAGAGTCACTATCTGGAAATCTAAGAATATCCTTTTTGTCATCACAAAACCAGATGTGTATAAGAGCCCAGCTTCAGATACCCACATTGTTTTTGGGGAAGCCAAGATTGAGGATTTATCTCAGCAAGCACAGTTAGCAGCTGCTGACAAATTCAAAGTTCAAGGTGAAGCTGTCTCAAACATCCAAGAAAACACACAGACTCCAACTGTACAAGAGGACAGTGAAGAGGAAGAGGTTGATGAAACAGGTGTAGAAGTTAAGGACATAGAATTGGTCATGTCACAAGCAAATGTGTCGAGAGCAAAGGCAGTCCAAGCCCTGAAGAACAACAGTAATGATATTGTAAATGCTATTATGGAATTAACAATGTAACCATCTGAAAAGAGGACCCTTTTTTGGTGTTTCCAAAGAGTAACTGCAGCTGAGTTTGAAATTTGTACTGTTTCTATCATTAATAAAGTTATGGCTTCTTGTTGGATGAAAAAAAAAAATATATATATATATATATATGTTTAAGCCAGGAAATATTTCAAGCAATAGTGCTTAAATTTCTTCAAAAACAACAATGATAAAATATGAATATTGGTGGGAAAGAACCCACCTGTCAATGCAGGAGACAAAAGAGACACAGGTTCAATCCCTGTAGACGGGTATGGCAACCCACTCCAGTATTCTTGCCTGGAGAATCCCATGGACAGAGGAGCCTGGTAGGCTATACTCTAGAGGGTCGCAAAGAGTAGGACATAACTGAAGAGACTTAGCACGCATCCACACATTATATATCTAACCAGCAGGTGGAGAAGACAGAAAATATCTATACTTTTTTAAATAGTCTCTTTATAAAATTTACATTAAATGAACTATGCAGGTTTAGAAATCTTAGTGAATTGGCCTCTTTTCATCTGTTGTAATTAAGAATAAAGTGGAGAAAGATAAACTTGGACTTTTTAGTCATTATCCCCAAGCCCTTGAAGTTAGTTCTCAGGACAAGCAAATTAAAGGCCCTGCCCACAAGAACTTTATATGTAGATGAATAAATGAGGCTTGAAAATGCAATCAAGTATAAAAGTAAGAATAACATGCTGCTTAGAAATATATTTGATAAAAAATAGAAAAAACAAGACAATTAAAGATATTAGACTGTATGAACCTAAGAAAACAAAGTGGGGAAATTGGCAATTAATTTGAACTCTAAACTCTATTCTGAGTAACTAAATTCAAATAGTCTTTTATTTCAATTTCTAGCTTTTTACTCTAACTTCTTTTTGGAAAGAATTATAATTTAAATTTTACTGATTGCATAGAATTAACTGAGTTATAAATATGAAATTTAAAAGGACACATGATATTTAAGTAATCAATTTTGAGAAGATTGGATGAATACATTGTATTTATATCTATCTCTACTGCATTACAAAGTTTATGAAATGGCAGGAGAAATAAGAATAAATAAAAAATTTCTGGAAAACAATAAGAGATGCCAAAACAGAAATACTGAATATTTTGAAGATGAAAAAAAGACATTCCTGAATTTACAGAGAAATAGCACCATAGAACACCATCATTTATGACAATGCTGTAGAAGGTAAGTGGTTATGGAGTGATATGGTCAGAAAACACTCAACATATAATATTTTAAAACTGGACAGAGAACATTTAAATATGCCATACAGAATTCAAAAGCAGACAGAGAAGAAAGAGAGTTGAGCCTTTTAAAAACTGTAACTTAAAGGAAAATGAGTTTTATTTTATGACTTATTGGCCCAAAAGTATCGTCTACCGCAACAGCTACAGAATATGATGTAGGGAAAAACTATAGAGACACAGAGTAAAAGTGCCAGATACCAGAGTTCAGTGCAGGCAAAGCAGCTGCAAATGTAAAGGGAAAATCAGACTCTAAGAGAATCAAAGAAATAGAGCAAAATTAAGAACAACAGCTGTCCAAATACCTGGCTGACAATATGGTGAAAAATACAGAAAGAGACCAAAGAAAAATAACCTCTTGAAAGGTAAAACTATACAGAATCCATGTCTAATGCTTTTCCCAGCTAAGTACATTTCCCAACTATGCGTAATTTGGCCACAGAAAGCTTTAAGTGTCAGAGTACAAAGCTCAAAGATGGCAAAGCATCTTAAAAAGGAATCCATAAAATTAGCTAGATGAGTTCCATAGGAGACATTTACATGACTTAAAAAGAGAACCAGTGAACTTAAAATCAATAAAAATTCTCTAAGCCGAAGAACAGAGGAAAAAAGAACAAGACCTCTGAAATAGTCTAACATGTGCATATTTGGAATTCCAGATAGAAAGGACAGAGACAAAGAGGCAGAAAAAATTTGAAAAAAAAATTAACTAGAAATTTACACATTTTGTAGAAAATATTAATTTATAGATTCAGAAAGGTCAACAAATATCAATCAAATAAAAAGAAATATATACCTAGACACAGAGACAAACTGCTAATGAGCAAAAGATAAAGAGTCTGGAAAAAATAGTCAAAGCAAAACATTTCAGGAGGTATGGAGAAAGTGGACATATCAGAAAAGTTGATTACTGACTTCTCATGAGAAACCATGAAAATCAGAAGACACTGGGATAGCACGTTCAAAGCACTAAACGATAAAAAGTTATTTACAGCAAAGCTATACTTCAAAAATGAAAGCAAATTAAGAACAATTTTTAAGATTAAAAATTAGAGAAGCTGTCAGGAATAGATATGCAGTATTGCTGTTGATGTTCAGTGGCTAAGTCCTGTCTGACTCTTTGTGACCCCATGGAGTGCGGTGCACCAGGCTTTCTGTCCTTCACTATCTCCTGGAGTTTGCTCAAACCAAGTCCATTGAGTCAGTGACTCCATCCAACCATCTCATTCTCTGTCACTCCCTTCTCCTCCTGCAGTCAATCTTTCTCAGCATCAGGGTCTTTGTGAATGAGTCAGCTCTCTGCATCAGGTGGTCAAAGTATTGAAGCTTCAGCATTAGTCCGTCCAATAAATATTCAAGGTTGGTTCCCTTTTGGATTGACTGGTTTGATCTCCTTGATGTCCAAGGGACTCAAGAGTCTTCTCCAGCACCACAGTTTGAAAACATCAATTCTTTGGCACTCAGTCTTCTCTATGGTCCAACTCTTACATCCGTACATGACTAGTGGAAAAATCATTGCTTTGACAATATGGACCTTTGTTGGCAAAGTGATGCCTCTGCTTTTTTATTCACTGTCTAGGTTTGCCATAGCTTTTCTTTCCAAAAGCAAGTGGCTTTTAATTTCATGGCTGCAGTTACCATCCACAGTGATTTTGGAGCTCAAGAAAATAAAATCTGTCATTGTTTCCATTGTTCCCCCATCTATTTGCCATGAAGTGATAGGACTGGATGCCATGACCTTAGTCTTTTGAATGTTGAGTTATAAGCCAGCTTTTTCACTCTCCTCTTTCACCTTCATCAAGAGGCTCTTTAGTTCCTCTTCGTTTTCTGTCATTAAAGTGGTATCATCTGCATATCTGAGATTGTTGATATTTCTCCTGGCAATCTTGATTCTAGCTTGTGATTCATCCAACCCAGCATTTTGAAGTAGATGTGTTGTGCATAGTAGTAAGATAAGTGGGGTGACAATATACAGCCTTGACGTACTCCTTTCCCAGTTTGGAACCACTCCGTTGTTCCCTGTCCAGTTCTAACTGTTGCTTCTTGACCTGCACACAGGTTTCAGAGGAGGCAGGTAAGGTGGTCTGGTATTCCCATCTCTTGAAGAATTTTTCAGTTTGTAGTGATCCACACAGTCAAAGCTTTAGTGTGGTCAATGAAGCAGAAGTAGATGTTTTTCTGGAATTCTCTTGCTTATTCTGTGATCCAATGGATGCTGGCAATTTGATCTCTGGTTCCCAAGAAAGTGTTTTAGCTGAGGAAAACAGGAGATCCCCACTGTTTCTGCCCTGTTGCGAACTGGGGACCTTTCACGTCTTAGGTGAACATGACAACCACTACAGTATGGAAACACACATGTAGTTTAGGAAATGCTAAGGGGAATTCTTCAATCTGAAATTAAATGACACCAGATGACAACTCAGATATACAGGGAAGAATGAAGACTATTACAAATAGTAAAAGTATGGGTAAATATAAAACTATTACTTTCTCTTTACTTTTTGTAAGCTATATGAGTATATAAGGTAAAAAAGTACTACATGTTATTTGTTGCTTTATGGACTAAATAGACATATGAATGACAAGTCTTAAGAAGAGGGAGAAAATGGAAATACATACTGTTATAAGGCTCCTATATTTTATAAGAAGTAATTTAAAATTATTTCTAAGCAGACTGACTAGGTATAAGCTATATTTTTAACATTTTAGCAACCACTAAAAAATGCAGTGGTATGAAATAACAGAGGTATGAAATAGCATTTTGAAATTCATTTTATTGATTTTAAAAGGTAAAAAAATGAAAAACAAAACTTCAATAAGAAAAATTTTAAGTAGACAGTAAAAATCAGATCTAAATGCAATTGTATCAATAATTACATGAACTATAAAAGACTTGAATCAATAGTTAAAGACTGCCACCTGGATATAAATGAACTTTTGCATTCTTTGTATGTCATTCTTTGTGTGTCTTCTGCATACAAAACCTTAAAAAGAAAATACAGATACTGAAAGTGAGAGCTGTCAAAATGTTTATTTGTAAACAACAAAAACAACTGAATATTGATATAATAAGAAATAAACAAAGACAAGTGGTAGTTTTAGAGATAGAAAAGGATATTTCACCATTATAAAAGTCAATGTTTAAAAGGATAAAATAATTATAAATATACTTGACTCAATAAAAGGGTTTCAAAATATATGAAGCAAAAACTGGAAGAAAAAATTAAAAAGACAAATCTACAGTTTTGGCTGGGGACTTTAACATACATTACCCAGAAAACAGAATAAGCAGCAAAAACATCTATAATAATGTAGATCTGAACAACACTGTCAATTATCTTAACCTTCATGACATTTAAAGAAAACTATAATGCTACAACTTCAGAATACACAGTCTTCTCAAAGCATAGGGAAAAGTAACCAAGATGGAGCATATACTCAGCCATAAAACTAATCTCAGTACAGCTTAAAAGATGGAAATCTTTTTTCTTTGGCCAAAGTTTAAATTTAAAAATCAGCAAAAATAAGACATCTAGAACTTTGCCGACTAAGGTCTGTCTAGTCAAGGCTATGGTTTTTCCTGTGGTCATGTATGGATGTGAGAGTTGGACTGTGAAGAAGGCTGAGCGCCGAAGAATTGATGCTTTTGAACTGTGGTGTTGGAGAAGACTCTTGAGAGTCCCTTGGACTGCGAGGAGTTCCAACCTGTCCATTCTGAAGGAGATCAGCCCTGGGATTTCTTTGGAGGGAATGATGCTAAAGCTGAAACTCCAGTACTTTGGCCACCTCATGCGAAGAGTTGACTCATTGGAAAAGACTCTGATGCTGGGAGGGATTGGGGGCAGGAGGAGAAGGGGACGACAGAGGATGAGATGGCTGGATGGCATCACGGACTTGATGGACATGAGTCTGAGTGGGCTCCAGGAGATGGTGATGAACAGGGAGGCCTGGCGTGCTGCGATTCATGGGGTCACAAAGAGTCACAAACTACACGACTGAGCGACTGAACTGAACTGAGAAGTCCCAAGTACTTTGAAGTTAAATATCTTCCTTCTAAATAATCTTCAAGGAAGAAATTATTATGGACATTAGAAAATATTTTGTAGTGGATAATACTGAATGCAACAAATCAGTATTTGAGAAATCCAGTGAAAACAGTGCTCAGAGAGAAATTTACAGTATAACATACTTAAGCATTAGAAAAGACAAAAGGTTTAGATCAAATTTTATATCAAACCAAAGATGTCATTGCACTAAATAGTAGGGAAAAAAGGAATTTAACCCAAAGTGATGAATTTAGGGAATAATTAAGAATAGAAGTGACATATATAAAACAAAATTAGAGTTGAAGCTGATCTTTGAAAAGATCAATAAATTGAATAATTCTATCCAAAATTTTCAGGAAAAAGCGATGACATTCAAATTAACAATATTAAAAATAAAAATGGGTCATCACTAAATACCTTATCAATATTAAAAGGATTACGAGGGAAATTTAAGGTTAACTTTATCTTTAAAAATTCAACTTAGATAAAATGGACACATAGTTTGAAAGATGCTATCAAAATCCACTCAAGAATAAATAGGTAACCTGAAAGACCTGGATCTATGACAATCTGAATACGCTTTCCACAACAAAAGCAACAGGTGCATATACATTTACACCTTCTTGGCTGAATTTCACCTAACACTTAAGGAAAACAAACAAATACATACAAATTCTTCCAGAAAATAGAAGGGTGGGTAGGGGGAGTACATTTTCCAATTCATTAAAAAACATAATTAGAAAGAAAAATACAAATATTCTTCATGAAAACAGATGTAGGAATACTTTTAAAAATTTAGCAAATCAAATCTGAAATACATAAAATGAATAATATATCATGACTAAGTGGAATTTGTCCCAAGAAAAAAGATTGGTTTAGAGTTTTAAAATCTATTAATGTAATTTAATATATTATCAGGTTTAAAATAGGATGGATAAAAAGCATTTGGTAAAAGTGAACACCTATTCATGATTAAAAACTCTTATCCAACTACAAAAAGAAGGTATAAGGGGCAACTACAAAAACCCACAGCCAATGCCAAAGTTATCTCTCCCAAGAATCAGGATCAAGGCAAAAATATTTGCTCTTATAAATTCTATTCAACATTGTTTTAGAGGTGCTAATTATTTCAATAAGGAAAGGCATAAAAGAAATATGAACTGGAAAAAAGAAAATAAAATTTTTCCCGTTTCATCATCAACATAGAAACATGATCATCAACATAGAGAAAATCTTAAGGAATGTACAAAAAGCTATTTACTGGTATTAAAATTAAAAATAAAATGGATATCAAACTTGAGAATTCCATGAGCAGACAAAACTATTTAAGCCATGTTAAGGAAAACTAAATCTTGCTTATTTCATGAATGCAGGGAAAATTTAATTTAGGGTTGTTTCTTGTAAATGTCTCTGATAGTCACAAAGAAACTTAAGCCATCTTCCTAAAAATGGAATAAGACAATCATTTTAACTGG
This sequence comes from Cephalophus harveyi, assembly GCA_006410635.1. Taxonomy (NCBI): domain Eukaryota; kingdom Metazoa; phylum Chordata; class Mammalia; order Artiodactyla; family Bovidae; genus Cephalophus; species Cephalophus harveyi. The sequence goes on along the minus strand of SJYT01035147.1, from coordinate 63,208 downwards.
TCCCTTGTTTTATGGAATCCCACATTGTAATAACCAGTCATATAGGGAAAACAACTTCCTCATTTTCTCGTTATAAGCCATCCTATAACTTCATGCCTTTGAGCTATGTGTCAATTTATACTCCCATTTCTAGAACTATGATATGCATAATAAACACTTACTAAATACTATTTGATTTGGTGGGTTTTAATTTTGCTATTTCTGGATTTTTGTCACAAATAAGGTTGTAAGATACAAATTCATCATGTAAAAATCATTGTATTTACATACAGTAGCAATGAATTATTACAAGACAAAATTTTTTTCAAGTATCCATTAAGAAATATGAAATACCTTGGGATAAATTTAACAAAATATGTGCAAGACCAAGCCCCTGAAAATTCTAAGACATTGCTAAGAGAAATTTTAAAAGGCCTAAGTATTCTAGTTTTCAATCCAGTTTCCCAGAAGCTTGGAAGTCACCACTTAACAAAAAGTAACATGCTAAACAACCAATCAACAACTCTGCTTAGATCTGTAAAAGAAGTGAGGTCACAGGGTAAACAACTGCCACCCACATTGTAAAGACCAACAAGCAGATATAGACAATCACAACTTACAGGAACAGAACCCCATGAGCTGAAACGTCCATAGGCGCCAAGGCTAGAGTAGGAAAAGCTAAAGTATCACTGACAAATTACTGGAGGCTCAGTCTGCAAGTTAAAAACTCCAGAGGACCTAGTCATTGGGAGTGGGGCACTTTTGTGCATTTTACCTCCAGGAGTCCTACCAAGTCCTCAAAGAAAATACTGAAGAAAAATCCATCTTGAGCTCCCAGCAGGCAGAGAGGAAATGGGAACCATTTTGAAGTCAGAGCTCTGCTCTTAACAAGACTTGTCTCAGGAGAAACGAGGTAACCAGAGTGTAATCACCTGGGGCTTTAACAGAGCCTAATTAATCTTGGGGACATGAAATACTCAACCCCAGCCCACTCTAGCCTTCCTGTCTCATTGAGGCTTGGGGCTTCTTCTGAAGTAAGCATCAGAACAAATCTTGTATATGGCAGTGGTGTTGGAATAATCAGACTGAGATTTTTAAAACAACTATGATTAATACTCTATGGGTTCTAATGGATAAAGTAAGCAGCATACAAGAAGAGATGGGCAATGTAAGCAGAGAGATAAAAATTTGAAAAAGGAGCCAAAAGAAATGCTAGAGATCAAAAACATACTAAGAAAATGAAAAAAGTATTTGATGGGTTCTTTTAGCAAACTAAACATGTCTAAGGAAAGAATATCTTATTGAGAATATTTCAATAAAAAACTCCAAAATTGAAAAGTACAGTGAAAAAAAACAGAATATCCAAGAATAGAGAACTGCAAAATGTATAACCTACACATAATGGGAATATAAGAAGGAAAAGAGGGAAAGGAATAGAAAAAAATATTTGAAGCAATAATGACTATTTCCCCAAATTAATATCAGATGCCAAACCACAGATCCAGAACACCCCACAAACAAACAAAAAACCTTACACATAGACATGTTGTTTTCAAATAAGAGAAAAATGAAAGAAAGCAGAGGGGGGAAAATATCTTTAGAGAATCAAAAGCAAGAAGCAAGAAGAGAGCTGAAATACAAGCAAAAAGAGAGGTGAAATAGTTAAAAGTACTGAGAGAAAAAAAGCAACAAACTACAATTCTGTACCCTGCAAAATTATCTTTTAAAAATGGAGAAAAAAAAGACATTCTCAGACAAACAAAAACTGAGGAAATCTGTTGCCAGTAGAGTTACTTTGCAAAAATACTGTTATTAATATAAATTCTTTAGGGAAAAGAAAAATAACATAAATCAGAAACCTGGAACTACATGAAGAAAGAGCATCAGAGAAGGAATAAGTGAAAGTAAAACAAAATGTTTATTTTCTTATTCTTAATTTAGCTAACAGGCAACAGTTCATTCAAAACAAAAATAGTAGCAATGTATTCTATTATGTACATCTATGTAAATAGATATATGTGTGTAAGTGAAGTGAATGAATGGTATAAAGGATGAAAGGGAGAAATTAAGATTATTTTATTATAAGGTATTCATAGTACCTGTGAGGTGGTATAGTTTTATTTGAAAGTGGACTTGGATTAGTTGTTAAAGTATATTGCCAGCATGAGTTTGCTGGATGAGAAGTCACCTGGTATATATACTGCATTGAGACAAAGTCAGGACAAGAGAGGATTTGGCTATGGACTCCACCAGAATTTTGCAAAGGCTGATGGGGGATGGGGGTGGGGCAAGATGTTCAAAGACTTGATTAGTATATTCTCTGGGGCCAGGGCTGAGAAAAAAATCTCATTTGGATGGGTTCCATGATGTCAGGGCCAAGGAGATAACTTATGTGTCTCTGAGACTGTTATTTAAGCAAACAAATATGTGTATTGTGGTTGATGAAAGTCAGGTTTTCTTAACGTCCCAAAAGAAATTTATATATATGAAAAAGGAAAAGCTTAGAATAATCCTGTTATTTTAGATTGGAATTGAGGGTATCAGTATAAATTCAAATTTCTTTTTTAAGACAAATAGAGATGAGAGATACAAAGATACAGAAATAGAGATAGATATTTATATAAATATATGTGTGTATATAAACATACAGATCTATATATATGTATATATGCATAAAAAAACATAAATATAAATATATTTCCTATGTATATTTCCTGAGAGGACCTAAAAGCAAAAATGGCCAAAAGCAATGAACATACTTAGCACAGATTTTGGTTTCTAAATGCCACTCTCCACTAAAAAAAAACAGAATTCCTCAAGGAGTTGGCTGGTTTTAGGTGAAATAGAGATAGATATTTATATAAATATATGTGTGTATATAAACATACAGATCTATATATATGTATATATGCATAAAAAAACATAAATATAAATATATTTCCTATGTATATTTCCTGAGAGGACCTAAAAGCAAAAATGGCCAAAAGCAATGAACATACTTAGCACAGATTTTGGTTTCTAAATGCCACTCTCCACTAAAAAAAAACAGAATTCCTCAAGGAGTTGGCTGATTTTAGGACTTGGAGCAGAAAAAGACTATGATAATCCTGGAATATCTTGCCTTGCCAGAAAGCAATGATTTTTCAAAAAAAAAAAAAGAGTGTATGTCAAGAAGACATTGGATCTGCCTGAAGGAACTCCCATGGACCAAATATGGAACAGAATAACAAATAATGAACATAAAAATTATAACCCTGTGAATAAAATGTATATCCTTGAGTTCATACTGATGTAACTACATGGTGATTAAATAAATGGGGAAGATCGAAAGATCTTGCTTAGAGTCAAATGTCCACTAACAATGTAGAAGGAAACCTGGAATTACAAAGTAATTATTTGGCAACTATGAAAAAATAATTGTTTCAGATAAGCATCATCAATAGATGCTAATATTAATTTGGTGAGGAACAGGATACTCCTATGGTCTCAAACATCTCTCCACAAATACTCATTAATTACTTATTTTTTTAATAAGTACAAAATGCTTTTACAAAGGAAAAGCTTGGCAGAAAATACTTTAGTCAAGTAATGTGTGCACCACCAGTAATGGGAAATCTTAGCTGAGTGTACCCCTTGGTATTATAAACTGAAAATAATATAACATCATTCCTGTTGTATTCCTGCTTATTATTCACAACTTAAATTTAATCACGAAAGACACATCACACTAACCTAAATGAGGGAGATTCTACAAAGCAAGTGACCCATACTTTTCACACATGTCAAGATCATAAAACACCAAAGAAGACTAAGGAACTGTTTCAGATTAAAGGAGACTTAAGAAACATGGAAACTAACTGCAACGCAAGATTCTCAGTTGGATCTTGGACCTCTAAAGAGTATAATCGAAACAAAAGGTGAAATTTGAATCTGATCAGTGGATTAGATGGTGGAATTACATTAATGCTAATTTCCTGATTTTTGATGGTATATTTATACTGTGGTCATATGGGGAAATGGCCTTGTTTTAAGGAAATACACATTGATATACTAAGAGACTATATCAGCAACAATTCCAAATGATCCAGAAATAAGTAATAATAAGTATTATAGAAATGAGAGAGATATGGTAAAATGTTAATATTTGTGGAAGTTGAGCTTGTGATTTTCTTGCAACTTTTGTATAAGTTCAAAAATATTTCCAAATATGAAAATTTTAAAAGGACACAGTATGTACTGAATACATTGAAAAAATGTATTGTAAAAACATACAATCCAAATAAATGACCAGTCATAGAAAATAGAATAGGGTCTCATATACAATTACCATGGTAACCAGAATGGTTGTATTCTCCAAGGTTTTTTTGTGTGTGGGGGGAGGGGGGACCAGAAATGAATACGCATGTGTGAAAAACTAAAGAATACAAATTATTACAAAGTGCCAGTAAGGAACAAAGGTGTAAGCCTCTGATGATCTCTAGCCTAGTGCCTCAGGAGAAGTCATTTACTTTCCTGAGCCTCAAGCTTAGTTACAAAGCAAAGGATTAAGCCATAAAGTCCTTATATTTCTAAAACTCTCTGATTCAACTGCCCTGGTTAATCATTTAAATCAAATTACTGTGACCTAAATATCAACTATCAATATTTTTGCTTAGTATTTGGCTAAGCAAAAATCAGTGATAAAGCTTGTTGGACTACCATTTTCAGATGATCTTGAGTTTGATAACAGGGAAAAAAATTCTAAAAACACTTTCATCTGTAAGTATATATGTTTGGCTGTTTTAGATTTTAAAATTCTCCATCATTTTTTAACATACCATTGAAGAATCATGTCCTGTATTGAAGTCTAATAATTGCCTGAATCAAATATCTGGAAAAATGATTATCAAATTGGTCACATTTAAATTCTTAACCTTTTAGTGCACTCTGTGTTCAATTAGTATAGCCAATTAGGAAATAACACTAGCAAACTCATGAGTTCATCATTCAGTAAACATCTCACCCTTGCTGGTCATCTTACCTGTGACTGTTCTCGGTCACAAGATAACTGAATGATCATGAATGGATTTATCACTGCAAATTCATCACCAATAGAAAAATATTCACAAAGCACACTCCATGCTCAGTGGACTAGTGATATCATTTTTCTGTATGAACACAGAACATCAAATTAAATTTCTGGTACTTTTACATATGCTATTAATCTTAAACTACTCTTCTTTGACTTCGTAATCAGCTCAAATTTTAAATCTCTGCCAATACTGTTGTCCCTTTTCATGATAAATATCTCCTTAGCTTTGTTACGTTTTTGAGCAGAAATGGGAGGCAGAAGATATTCTGCCTGTGTTTCTATTTCTCCCAAATTTGTAACCTAGGAGAAGGCACTCACCTTTTCAATCACCCATGTGTTGCTGTGTCAGCAATCCAGGACACAAAGACCATTGTGAGATCAATACCTTGGACTCGTCATGAGAGTAATATGTTCATCATATTTTCACAAGAGCAGTAACTTCCATAAAGCTGAATTTTTAAGTAGCATGTTCATGTGTTCGACAGTATATTTTGAAAGCTGACTAGACAAAGAAATGAAGAAACAAACACGTGGTTTGAAATTCACTCTAAATCTTCAAAAAATAATCTTTTTTGAAATGCTCCCTCCTGAATGTGGCTGCTAATGTGAGTAAATATTGGGAATCAGAAGCCCATGTATTTACAAGAAGCAGCTCCATAATATTCCAAAGCAGCTTTGGAAGATCTAAAGCACAAATCTTTACATTGAAGGAATGCACCTCTAAAAGAATCCAGGCTCTGGAAACTTGTGGAGCCCTAAGATGATCCAGGGATGACATGGTGATTGGGTATATGGGATACATTTCAGATCGTGTGGGTTCTCATTCCCACTCTGTCAGAAGAACGCTAAGAGACAAGCGTATAAAAAAGGAAAGACCTCATTCTGCTTGAATATTACATTAACCTGTGAGCACCAGCGCTCCCTCGGTCAGCTTTTTCAGGGCTTGCTCGCACCTCAACACTGCTGACCTGGTAGGTCTGATTATGAATGATCAATGTGCCTATTTGCAATAAAACTCTTTGCACAGATCTGGACCCTCAGCCTTTATTCAGTCATGCAGATAATAACGGCAGTTCAAGGCACTTGCCCATAACTCCAAGCTTCATTAAACAAAGGGAATGTCACCAAAAGTCCCTTTAACTGTCTTTTTGCTGCTAGGCAGGGGAAAAATTGGCCATTCTGAGAAAATGGAATTTACAGTGTTAATAAAATAAAGATTTGTATATCCCTGTGCTGTTTTGCACATCTTTCTTGAGCTTCTGGTATTAAAATCCACCATTTTAGAAGGGAGCAGAGTGAGAAATATGAACAAAGGATGTTGTGTGCCTGAGGTCAGATTCTGCTTCAGAGAAAATATTTCAACGGAATTTTCAGGTCTGTGACAGGGAGTGGGGTATTGCCACTCTTCCTCATTCATTACGGACACAACTAGTGTTAGGCTGTTGTCTCAAAGGTTTGGAGGTGGGGGAGGTCCTAGAGAAGGGCAGTGTGGCATCTTGAAAAGAGGGTCCCTCTGTGGTGCACTGAGGCATGATGAAGTCTGTCCACTTGCTAGACTCTGGAAGGGTGTGAAGTTTGGTTTATCCATTTTCTCAGGCAAAATATATTAACAAGTCACTGTTGTCTATGGGAAGTGTCAGCAACAGAAGTTCTAATAAGAGACAGTCATCTGAGACACAGTCCCGTCACCTTCTTACTCATGCCCCTCCCATGAGTTCACATTCCACTACACACCTTTGCCATCATTCCATCATCCCAATACACACAATAGTTTCCCTAAGTGTTTAGAATGCCCACTCACTTTTCTATATAGTCCTCTCCTTAACTTAAACTAGGCTTTCAGGATATCCTTAAATACTTTTTTTTTCCTGAATAACTTGTATGATTTGAAAACTACATTTCAGAGGAAAATGTAGTTTTTCAATGTCAAAATAATCATAGTTGAAGTTTGGGTTTCTTCAAAATCAACTTAATGTCTGTTTCTGGATAATTAATATCTGCACTTCAACTCTTAGGCAATACCAGTTCAGGAAAAGTGCGAACAAGGGAATCCTCATGCACTATTGATGGGAATGTAAACTGGTACAGCCACTATGGAAGAGAATATGGAGGTTCCTTTAAAAATTGAAAAAAAAAAAAAAAGAACTACTATATGATACAGCAATTCTACATCTGGGTATTTTTCCAAAGAAAACGAAATATTCACTTGAAAAGTGATATGTACCCCCAAGTTCACTGCAACATTATTTACAATAGAAAGATATGGAAACAACTGATGTCCATATCTTGGACACCAGATGGACACCAGTTGTCCACCAATGGATAAATGAATAAGAAAAGGTAGTGTGTGTGTGTGTGTGTGTGTGTTCAGTTCAGTTCAGTCGCTCAGTCGTGTCTGACTCTTTGCGACCCCATGAATCGCAGCACGCCAGGCCTCCCTGTTCATCACCGTCTCCCAGAGTTCACTCAGACTCACGTCCATCGAGTCCATGATGCTATCCAGCCATCTCATCCTCGGTCGTCCCCTTCTCCTCCTGCCCCCAATCCCTCCCAGCATCAGAGTCTTTTCCAATGAGTCAACTCTTCGCATGAGGTGGCCAAAGTACTGGAGATTCAGCTTTAGCATCAGTCCTTCCAAAGAAATCCCAGGGCTGATCTCCTTCAGAATGGACTGGCTGGATCTCCTTGCAGTCCAAGGGACTTTCAAGAGTCTTCTCCAACACCACACTTCAAAAGCATCAATTCTTCGGCGCTCAGCCTTCTTCACAGTCCAACTCTCACATCCATACATGACCACAGGAAAAACCATAGCCTTGACTAGACGGACCTTAGTCGGCAAAGTAATGTTTCTGCTTTTGAAAATGCTATCTAGGTTGGACATAACTTTTCTTCCAAGGAGTAAGCGTCTGTTAATTTCATGGCTGCAGTCACCATCTGCAGTGATTTTGGAGCCCCAAAAAATAAAGTCTGACACTGTTTCCACTGTTTCCCCATCTATTTCCCATGAAGTGATGGGACCAGGGGTGTGTGTGTGTGTGTGTGTGTGTATTATTCAGTCATTAAAAAAATGAAACTTTGCCATATATGACAACATGGATGAACCTTGAAGACATGCTAAATGAAATAAGTCAGACACAGAAAGACAAATATCATATGATCTCACTTATATGTAAAATCCTACACACACACACACACACAAATACACACAGAACACAATGGTGGTTGCCAGAGTAGGGGGTTAGGGAGTGAGCAGAATGCGCATAGGTAGTCAAAAGGCATAAACATCCAATTATAAAGTAAATAAGTCATGGGGATATAATGCACAGCACAGTAACTATAGTGCAAAATATTGTACAGCATATTTGAAAGTTGCTAAGAGAGTAGTAGATCCTAAGAGTTCTCAAACTTTTTTACCAGGAATAGTGACAAAAAGTTAACTAGACTAATTGTGGTGATTATTTTGCAGTATACACATATATCGAAACATTATGTGGCGCATCTGAAACTAATATAATACCAATTGCATCTCAATTTAACGGAAGAGAAAAACACTGGAAAAATGAGAAATTATTCTGTGCAATGAATAAACAGTCACAAAACTTAGAGAAATTAGGCTTCAAAAAAAACACCTTTCCACAGAAAGTTTTTTGTTCTCAATCATTTGGAAATATTTTTTAGTCCTTTGACCTATAATAAGCAGACTTAAGGTCAGAGGTATATGTACTTGACCATGTAGAATATAATAAGACCAGTTGTTTTGTGTTAATTCACTACTAAATGCTAAGAAAATAGACTATCAAGTTTTCATGCTCATTAAAAACTGAGTGGTGAGCACCATGCACACAGCAGTGGTCTGTAGAGCAGCCCTCTTTGCAAGCAAACAGCATTCTCTTTTGAATCCCTCTCAAACTATTAGAACTGCCTGCTCTTGCAAGCTCAGCGCTTATTTATGCCTCCAAGTCATCTTGCAATAATTTTGTATGGGAAGGGAAATGTGGAAAAGGTCCCAAAAGAGTAGAGAGGGAGAGAGTGTGGTAATTTCAGTGCTTGCTCAGGAAGTATGTACTTGCTATAATCATCTATGAGAAATACTATAAGAGACATTGAAATGGGTGAGAAGTTATTCTTAGATGACTTTTTAAAATACTTCAAACTTTAAGAATTCTATACTACTATGAAGAGGTGGAAACTAAGAAAGCTTGTGAAGTAAGCAAACAAGTAAAAACTTTAACAAGCAATTATTTACTCCTTTAGTGTCATGACCAACCTAGACAGCATATTAAAAAGCAGAGACATTACCTTGCCAAAAAAGGTCCATCTAGTCAAGGCTATGGTTTTTGCACACAGCAGTGGTCTGTAGAGCAGCCCTCTTTGCAAGCAAACAGCATTCTCTTTTGAATCCCTCTCAAACTATTAGAACTGCCTGCTCATGCAAGCTCAGCGCTTATTTATGCCTCCAAGTCATCTTGCAATAATTTTGTATGGGAAGGGAAATGTGGAAAAGGTCCCAAAAGAGTAGAGAGGGAGAGAGTGTGGTAATTTCAGTGCTTGCTCAGGAAGTATGTACTTGCTATAATCATCTATGAGAAATACTATAAGAGACATTGAAATGGGTGAGAAGTTATTCTTAGATGACTTTTTAAAATACTTCAAACTTTAAGAATTCTATACTACTATGAAGAGGTGGAAACTAAGAAAGCTTGTGAAGTAAGCAAACAAGTAAAAACTTTAACAAGCAATTATTTACTCCTTTAGTGTCATGACCAACCTAGACAGCATATTAAAAAGCAGAGACATTACCTTGCCAAAAAAGGTCCATCTAGTCAAGGCTATGGTTTTTCCAGTGGTCATGTATGGATGTGAGAGTTGGACTGTGAAGAAAGCTGAGCACCGAAGACTTGATGCTTTTGAACTGTGGTGTTGGAGAAGATTCTTGAGAGTCCCTTGGACTGCAAGGAGATCCAACCAGTCCATCCTAAAGGAAATTGGTCCTGAATATTCATTGGAAGGACTGATGCTGAAGCTGAAACTCCAATACTTTGGCCACCTGATGCAAAGAGCTGACTCATTTGAAAAGACCCTGATGCTGGGAAAGATTGAAGGTGGGAGGAAGAGGGGACGACAGAGGATGAGGTGGCTGAATGGCATCACCGACTCAATGGACTGGAGTTTGGGTGGACTCCAGGAGTTGGTGATAGACAGGGAGGCCTAGCGTGCTGCTGTTCATGGGGTCGCAAAGAGTCGGACACGACTGAGTGACTGAACTGAACTGAACTTAGTGTCATCTTTAAGGCAGACTTGAGTCCTATTTGTTCTTTTCAGTAGGGCATTCGTCTCTCATAATCAGTAAGATGATGTGAACCTTAATTTATGAACATTAAGTAATTTTGCTTAAAGAAGCTTGAAGAAATGTCAAGACATGAGAGTACTCTTCTGTAAAGTGATTCTATCTATGGAAACTCCTCATGCCATTAAGCTATCTGGTTTAAATTACAGTTTCTTGGCTGTTTGGAATAGTTTGATCATCTCAACTCATTTGGATGAGAGAAGTCCACTGTTCTCATCTTAAAGCTCAGGGGTAAGATATTCATATTATATCCTCCTCTTTCCTCCACACTCTTCCAAGGCCTGAGAAGCTTCTGCCCAAATCATCTATTCAAACGAAAGACTCACTGAGCTATTCAAAGCTCTGTCCCAGGCACTTAGAGTTTTGTGCTACTTTCCAACTGTATGATTAAAACACTCTTTTGGATTCTGTGGTCCAGTCTGTTCTAATATACCTCTCACTAAAATACATGTCTTTAGTATTACGGTCTGTTTTTCATTATTTTTAATCCAGGCAGCTCTGGGTTTGTTCTATTTTACTTCAGACCATATTATAATGTCCTTGGCCTGCATTATTGGGATTTTTTTCAGTATATTTCTACTAGGATATAAATGCTTGTAGGTGAAATTGCTTTTATAGATAGATAGGAATCATATTTTATAATTTTTTTATATTTTGTTCTTGTATTTTCCATAACATTTGGCACTATGCCTTGCACACAATAGATGGTCAACAAAGGTATGTGAAATTCAATTAGACTTTTTTTCCCATGCCCAAGAAAGTGTTGCCTGAAAAAGTATAACAATGAAATAATGACATTTATAAAATATAATGCACTGAAATTATCTTTTGATAGTTTTCATTCATTTCAGCATTAATTGACTGATTTCCTATTGACTTCTATTAAAAGATTGAAAGTATCTGATCATCTACCATTTAAAATCAACAACCTTAGTTCTTCAGAATGAAAGAAGAAGAAAGCCTGACTGAAAAGTGTAAATTCAGTTTTTGAGCAATTTCATGATCATTGAGTCTCTAAATATTTTAAACAAAAAGAAGCCTTAGCAACTAACAAGTCCAACTTTCTGAAGTGAAAGATAGACTAGTTTACGTTAGGGAAAATTTTTTCTTTTGTTTTTAAACAAGAGGACTAAACTCTTGGCTAGATTTTTTAAAGGTGAAGGTATGGCAGGGACTTAGGATTTGGGAAGAGATACAAAAGAGCAAGGGTCTTCCCAGATGGCTCAGTGGTAAAGAATCCTCCTGCCAATGCAGGAGACTTGGGTTCAATCCCTGGGTCAGGAAGATCCCCTGGAGAAGGAAAGGGCAACCCACTCCAGTATTCTTGCTTGGGAAATTCCACAGACAGAGGAGCCTTGTGGGCTACACCATGAAGTCTCAAAAGAGTCAGACACACTTAGTGACTGAACAACAACAACAACAAAAGGGCAAGGCCTTTATTTTTCTCAGAGTCCAGGAGATGTTGCCAGTCCCCCTTGGCACAGCCTGAGTTCTGCTATGAGGGTGGAGTTTGCTCAGAGGGTAACAGACAATAATGATTTATGGAGGATACTTACTACTATTTCTCTTGTTTCCATCTAAAAAAAGAAATTTTCACTCTATTCCTCAGGGCAAACCATGGAAGAGATACTCAGGCTCTCCCTCAACTCACTCCTCTAATGGAAGAATGACTGATCTAACTGATAAATTGGAGAGAAGTTAGGAAGTCCATTCAACTCAGCATCTTCTGGGTCCCTCTTTCAGATCCTGCTTGACTACCGGGTGCAAGCTTTTGAACCCCTTCTCCCACATGAGAGTTTAGCAGTTCAAGACCTACCTCTGCAAGGAGGAGCCTATAGTTCTGTGGAGAGAAGAAAGGTTATAATCAAATGATATATTAGCAAGCCCTCTCCAGCCATAAATCTAAAATAATATTCACTAATTCAGCTGTTAAAAGTAGTAAGTATTTCTATTTGTCTGGCTCCTATGTCCTATCTTACAGTTGTTTCAATATTTGCAAGAAGAAAGAGATAGTAGAAGAGGAAAAGTCTCCATTTTTAAGCTCATGCATTTTTCAATTTATATATAAATTGTACAACTATAGTTATAAGCTATCCTTTGAAATTATAATGATTTTAAAGCCAATATGGAAAATTAATAGATAACTCACCCTCTAAGTTTTCAAAGTTAAAACAATGTGTATTCAGTTTTTATATTGTTCCTTTTAGTGTAAAAGAAAAATTTGAACTGTTATAGCTAAACTTGGTATCCATTTCTTATGAAGGAAATTTGTATTGGCCCGTATCTTAAATGTGTATATATAAATTTATAATTTGGGGGTTTGGACAGTAGAATAGTTATATCGGTTTATTTATGCTAGCCTCATAATGAACACTATTTCTCTTGCTATGGGAGATATTATTCTCAGGCATACCATATCTAAAACATAATCATATATTTAATCATCATATTAAATAGTATTTTTGGATAGCTTTAAAATATTTTCACTTATATTCTATTCAGCCCTTTCAGCAGCACTATAAGTTGAGTAGGGCAAACAGTTTTATCTATATTTTAAAAATAAAAAATTCACAGAGAGATTATGTGACTTCTTGAAGTTACTCAACCAATAGTAAAAAAGCTGATACTCGTATCCAATTGTCCTACCTCATATTGCTACACAGTTTTTGTATATTTATTATATCCTTACTTACAAGGGCAGTATTAATTGCAAGTCACTAAAACACTATGATTTGATCTTTGTTTGGCTTCTGAGAACATATTCATTCAAAGCAATTAAAAATATTTATTGAGTATCTAGCACATGGTTTAGCAAAGAACATCAACAATTAGTAGTAATGGAAGGCTCTGAATGTGTTAGGATAGATGAATGAATGGATAGATGGATGGGTGGGTTAAAGGATGGATAGATAGGCAATTAGCACAAAAATAAAAGAACAAGTTGTAACTCCTAAGGAGGACAGATGTAGTAATACACAAATAGTTAGAATTCATGTTGATATGTGCTTTAGCAGAGACAAGTACATTGTGCTAGGAAAACAGACGACAGAACAAATCATTGTGTCACATTTAGAGATTATTCTACAACTGTTGTATCATGGACCCATTGAAATGCTCTCTATGTTGTAAAGAAAAGAATTGGAAGTAATGAAGCATGAAAAGCCTATTGTCAGAATTTTTCTAAGAAAGATACCTTAGAATCCATAAAAATCAACAAAGAATCTAGGAATTTGAAATCCCAAAGAACTTAAAGGAAAAACCCAGCCCTACATGTTTTTTATTAAAGCAGTGATGTCCAGATGGGGTGGAGGGCAGAAGGGAGATGTGTAAAGTCATATACATGTATTTTTAGTAGTAAAAGAAAGCATTGAATCAAGGCATTAACCAGACACTTTGCCAACCTTGACATGAGTTGCTGATGAAATGGCCCTTAGGATAAACAGCACAATTGGCCTTATTTTGACCTGAGTCAGCAGGAGCTTTTAGCAGCAGTTCTGTCATGTAAATGCCCTCTTGAACAAGAACAGAACACATTGTTCAAGTTGCTCAAACAGAGCTGGCAGGTCACTAACTGACACAAGAGAACTTGGGTAAGGCAGAATGGGGAGAGGATCTCTTTCAGGAGTGCTGATTGTTAAGGGGATTTAACAGAGTGAAAGGAAACTGTTCTGGGAAATACATTGTTTGAATCCAAAATACTTTGGCACTTTAATCGAATATGCTGCTTAGGAAAAAACAGTCTGCACCCCAACACCTGCTGGACCTAATGGACTCTGAAATGTTGTTTCAGAATTAATCAAGTCATTTAAAATCATAGCTGCAGTCTCCATTCACTACTCCTGTGCATAAATGTGCTGATCCCGATACTAATCCATGTCGGGTGACTTGAGCAATATATCACCATAATTGCCATTTTAGGGCTGCAAATTGGAGCTAAAATAACCAGATGCAAAAGAGATGGCCGTATCATACTCTCAAGATGGATCTTCAAAGTTCAAGGAGAGTTCAAGCATGGAAGAGGCAATAGAAAGGGGTCAAGTGTAAGGGGATTGTTCATGTTCGAGAAGAATTAACTTTACAAATATATTGTTTCTGAGGTGGTAATTGTCCCATCTTACAGTCATTCATACCTCATTTACTCGTTGCATTCTTCTCAAGCATTTAATGAAATGAATTTGATTTTGACAAAATATTCTATTTCAAAATTGCCATTAATTTTCAAGATTTTTTTATTCTCCTGTAAATTATCTGTTTTAAAGGGATAGAGACTAAATTTTGGAAATCTAATATTTCCCTAGCTAATCTTCTGGCAAAGGTCCATGTCAGTTTCAGATATTTCCTTCCTAGCTTACTCAGTTAAATCACTGAACTAAAAGAAGTCACCAACATTGCAAACATCCCAAACTCAAAAGATCAGGAAAGGGTTCTGTCTCATGTGAGTGAAAGGAAGGTAGTTTTCTAGCTTATCTGTCACAGTTTCTAACAGGGGACAGTAAAAGTAATGCAAATAAAAGCCTACTATATAGTTCTTTGTTTGTATAATACTGAGACAGATTTGGAAAACTGGGAGCAAAAAAGAACTCCTGTGACTACTTCAGTAGCAAAGTTACTTAAAAGAAGTTCATTCTTACTTTTTGCTTTGGTTAAATCACCACACCCTTGATATCATTATAAAACAAATCACTATAAAAAGGGAGCACAATATACTACCTTTATTTAAAAACCCAAGTTTGCTAATATAGCACTCAAGAATCAACCTATTTGTTTAATACCTCTTTTCTCACAATCTCTTGTGCTCCAGCTTCTGTCATAACAAATGGCTCATCACGATTCAAAAAACAAGGTTTGTTTAAATCTCCAAGCCTTTTCAAGTATTCTTTCCTCAATAGAACATATTTCTCTTCCATTTTTCTCCAGCTAGTACACTTACAGTCATTCTTTAATACCCAGCTGAAATGTCACCATTTTTGTCTCCATCCCAACACAGGGTAGTTTTGTGGTTTTTTTTTTCCTTTCCCATAGTGAAGGATGCAAGCCTCCACTATAATCACTTATTACAACATATTATATATATGTTCTTTATATTTTCTCTGTCACCTTCAATAACACAATGAGGTAATAGAGTAAGTAGACTAATTTTCATAATTGTTTGAATGATACATTAAATGTAGATAAAAGTAACTTGCAAAATTATAAAGCATATTAAAATTGAAGTTGTTTTGCTATTTATCATTTCTCAAAGTAAATAATATATCACAATATATCATTGATATTCCTTTGGATCTTATCTAGCAACCATCAGGATAGGATGGATAAAATATTTGAAGAAATAATGTCAGAATTTTTAAAAATTTGATGAAAATTATAAACCTTTCACTCTAAGAGACTCAATTAAATACAAGCATAGTAAACAAATTAAACAATATCAAGGCATATCATAATTAAAATACTGAAAACTAATATTAAAGAGAAAATTGTAAATGCAGCCCCCCGAAAAAATACATGGTACATAAAACAGAGGAGCAAAGATAAGAATAACTTCAAAAATATATACAGAACAATGCAGTCCAAAAGACAATGCAATGACATTTTTAAAGTGCTAAAAGAAAAAAAATGGTAAAGCTAGAATTCTATATCTGAGAGCATCATTAAAAAAAGAGTAAAAAATTCAGCTCCAAGGACACATTGTACAATAGAGGGAATACAGCCAATATTTTATAATAGCTATAAATGTAGTAAAACCTTTAAAAACTATGAATTTCTATATAGTACACTTATATAATATTGTACATCAGCCATACCTCAGGAAAAATAAATAAATAAAACACAAAAAAGAAGGAAAAAATAAATATATTTTGGGAAAAGCCAAACCTCAGAGAATTTTGTTGGATCAGGCTTCCATTAAAGAAATGTTATAGTAATTCTTCAGCTAGAGGAAATAAAACCACATAGAAAATTCAACATCAGTTCAATTCAGTTCAGTTCAGTCACTCAGTCGTGTCTGACTCTTTGCGACTCCATGAATCGCAGCACGCCAGGCCTCCCTGTTCATCACCATCTCCCGGAGTTCACTCAGACTCACGTCCATCGAGTCCGTGATGCCATCCAGCCATCTTATCCTTGGTCGTCCCCTTCTCCTCCTGCCCCCACTCCCCCCCAGCATCAGAGTCTTTTCCAATGAGTCAACTCTTCACATGAGGTGGCCAAAGTACTGGAGTTTCAGCTTTAGCATCATTCCTTCCAAAGAAATCCTAGGACTGATCTCCTTCAGAATGGACTGGCTGGATCTCCTTGCAGTCCAAGGGACTCTCAAGAGTCTTCTCCAACACCACAGTTCAAAAGCATCAATTCTTCGGCGCTCAGCCTTCTTCACAGTCCAACTCTCACATCCATACATGACCACAGGAAAAACCATACCCTTGACTAGACGGACACACAAAGACATTTATGCATGCCAATACAGAAAATACATGTTAAGTCTAAAAAAATATTTTATCCATTTTTAAAGTTTTTTTAAGAAATAAGTAAATATTTTAATAATAATAGTATTTTTAGATTTGCAATATGGAAGAAAATAGCACAATAATATAAAAAGGAGGAGGAAAATGGAATTATGTAGCTCTAAGATTATTATAATGTGCATAAAATGGTATGCACAAGGCATGCATAAGGCATGTTAACCTTATAATAAGGTTAACAATGTACACCTAAGCGAAATAAAATAAATATTGCTAAACATTACAAAATAGTCAAACTAATTCAAATGGAAACAGGAAAATAGCAAAGAGGAAACGAGAATATATAGGACAAAAAAAAAAACAAATAAGATAATGGAAAAACTAACCTCCAATGATGTTAATAATTATGCTACACACAAACTGCCTAAAATTTTCCAAAATTTTTTCTCAAACTAAGTAAAAAATCATGACTAAATCATACACTATTCATCAATAAGTTAACTTACCAAGACATGGATTAAAAGTACAAGGACAGAAAAATAAAAAACATGCACACATTAATTAAGAGAAAACTGAAGCAGCTATATCAATATCAGGAAAAGTACATTCCAGGAAAAGGATATGACAGAATAGACATTTCAAAATGACAGAGTGTCAATTGACACTCTGTCAATTGACAAAGTGTCAATTAGCCAAGAAGAAAGAGCAATACTAAATGTGAATATTCTAAACAACAGTTCTTCAAAATATTTAAAACAAAAGCTAAAAGAACTTAAAAGAAACAAACCCACAATAACAATTGAAGATTTCAACACGTCAGTAAACTGGTGGAAAACATAGACACAAAAAGTGAGAGTAGATATGACTTGAATAACACAATCAACCAACTTGACATATCTGATATTACAGAATACTCATTCCAACAAAGTGTACCTGAATAATTAAAAGGACTGAAGTCATACAGAGTTTGTAGTCTGATCATAATGGCATTTTTTAAATTGAAGTATAGTTGACTTACAAAACTCTTAGTTTCAGATGTACAACAAAGTAATTCAGTTGTACATATACATATATCTATTCTTTTTCAGATATTTTTCCCTTATTGGTTATTATAAAATATTGAGTACAGTCCCTTTTACTATATAGTACCTTGGTCCAGGACTTCCCTGGTGGCTCAGATGGTAAAGCATCTGCCTGCAACGTGGGATACCCGGGTTCAATCCCTGGGTTGGGAAGATCCCCTGGAGAAGGAAATGGCACCCCACTCCAGCATTCTTGCCTGGAAAATCCCATGGACAGAGGAGCCTGTTAGGCTACAGTCCATGGGGTTGCAAAGAGTTGGACACAACTGAGCGATTTCACTTTCACCTTGGTCCATGTTGGTTATTTTATATATAGTAATGTGTAATCCCAAATTCACAATTTATCCCTACCCCCTCTCTTTCCTTTTGCTAACCATAAGTCTGTTTTGTGTCTGTGGGTCAATCTCTGTTTTGTATATAAGTTCATTTTATCACTCTTTTTAGATTCCACATAAAAGCAATATCATACGATTTTGTCTTTATCTCTCTGGCTTACTTCACTTAGTAAGTGATGTTCTCTAGGTCCCTGAATGTTGCTGCAAATAGCATTACTTCATTCTTTTTTATGGCTAGATAATATTCCATGGTATATATATTCTACTTCTTTATCCATTCATCTGTCAATGAGCATTTAGGTTACTTCCATGTCTTGGCCACTGTAAATAGTGCTGCAGGGAACACTGGGGTGCATGGATTTTTTTGAATTATATTTTTCCCCAGATATATGCCCAGAAATGGGATTTTAGATTATGTGGTAACTCTAATTTTAGTCTTTTAAGGAAACTCCATACTGTTTTTCATAGTGACTGTACCAATTTATGTTCCCACCAACAATGTAGGAGGATGTTCTTTTTTCTCCACACCCTTTCCTACTTATTTGGAAATGCAAAAGACCCCAAATAGCCAAAGCAATCTTGAGAGAGAAGAATAAAGCTGGAGGAAACAGGTTTCTTGACTTTAGCCTATAACACAAAGCTACAGTAATTAAAACACTATGGTACTGGCACAAAAATAGAGATATAAACCAGTGAAAAGGCTAGAAAGGCCAGAAATAAACCCACAGAGTTATGGTCTATTAATGTATGACAAAAGAGGCAAGAATATACAATGGGAAAAAGAAAGACAGTCTTTTCAATATGTACTGGGAAAGCTGGACAGCTACATGTAAAAAATGAAATTATAACATTCCCTAACACAACACACAAAAATAAACTCAAAATTGATTAAAAACCTAAATGTAAGACTGAGGATACTATAAAATTCCTAGGGGAAAACATAGGCAGTACACTCTTTGACATAAATCACAGCAATATCTTTTTGGATCCATCTCCTAGAGTAATGTAAATAAAACCAAAAATTAACAAATGGGACCTAATAAAGCTTTTGCACTGCAAAGTAAATCATAAACAAAATGAAAAGATAACCTATAGAATGTGAGAAAATGTTTGCAAATGATGCGACCAACAAGGGATTAATCTCTAAAATATATAAACAGCTCATACAGCTCATTATTTTAAAAAGTCATGATATTAAATTAGAAATTCAATTTAAAATACTAGGAAATGCCCAAATATTTGGAAACTTAAAAATACTTTTCTGAAAATCCCATGGATCAAATAAGAGAGCAAAAGGTAAAATTAAAAACTATTTGACCTGATAAAACTAACTATAAGACACATCAAAATTTGTGAACTGCAACTAAAACAGTGATTAAAGAAAATTTGTTGGTTTGACTTAAACGCTTATGTTAGAACCAAAAATAAACTATCTTCAGTTCCACCTTAAAAAGAAAAAACTCAAACAGAATATTAACTATAAAAATTTAGGGGGGAAAAAAGGAAATAATATTGTTATGTTAAATCAATCAACATATAAGTGAAAAACAATAGACAAAAAAAAAAAAAAAAAAAGCTGGTTCTCAAAAAAACTGAAAAACCTCTAACAAGATTAAACAAGGAGAGGGAACACAAGTGAATTCAACCATTTATGTGGAAAGAACAAATTACTTGAAAGAGAGAAATTACATTACTGACACAGAACAGCCCTACATCTAGGATGGAACTTAAAATTGTAAATAAAAATTTCCTCACAGAGAAAACTGCTGCTGCTGCTGCTGCTAAGTCGCTTCAGTCGTGTCCGACTCTGTGTGACCCCATAGACGGCAGCCTACCAGGCTTCCCCGTCGCTGGGATTCTCCAGGCAAGAACACTGGAGTGGGTTGCCATTTCCTTCTCCAATGCATGAAAGTGAAAAGTGAAAGTGAAGTCACTCAGCCGTGTCCGACTCAGTGACTGCATGGACTGCAGCCTTCCAGGCTCCTCTGTCCATGGGATTTTCCAGGCAAGAGTACTGGAGTGGGGTGCCATTGCCTTCTCCAACAGAGAAAACTACAAGCCCAAAATTTTACTAGTTGAAATCTGGCAAACAATTAAGGAAGAAATAAATCCAATGTCACAGAAAATATTTTAGAAAATAAAGGAGAAGGGGACACTTCCTAACTCATTCTAAATGGCCAGCACTACCTTCATACCAAACCAGACAGAGATATTACAGAAACAGGACACCTCAGAGTAGTAACTCTCATGAACATAGATACAAAAAAAAAAAAAAACCTTAATATAAAATTAACAAATGAAATCCAGCAACATTGAAAAAGTTAATTTATAATGACCAAGTAGGGTTTATCCAAAGAATGCATAGTTGGTTTAACATCTGAAAATTAATCAATTTGCTTATCAAAACTAGGGTAATAGGAGCACAGACTTTAGGCAAGAGGGCTCAGTAGCTCTGGCTTAACTGCTCTGAGGCATAGGGAACCTTCCCAGACCAGGTATCAAACCCATGTCTCCTGTATTAACAGGCAGATGCTTAAATGGGCTTCCTTGGTAAAGAATTTGCCTTTTGTACAATACAGGAGATCCAATTTTGATCCCTGGTTCGGGAAAATCCCTTGGAGAAGGAAATGGCAACCCACTCCAGTATTCTTGCCTGCAGAATTCCATGGACAGAGGAGCCTAGTGGGCTACAGTTCATGGGGTTGCAAACAATCAGACATGACTAAGCAACTAACACACACACAGGGCATCAAAGAGAAAAATAATACAATCATCTTAAGCGACTTAGCAACAGCAATAAATAGATGAGAAAATCCATCTAGCAAAATTCTACACACAATCATGATAAAAAACCACCAACATATTGGAAATAGAAGAAACCTCCTCAACCTGACAAAGGAAACCCATTTAAAAAATTGTAAGTAACATTATAGTAGAGAAAGATTGAGCACTTTCCCTAAAATAGGAAGCAAGGTGAGGATATTCTCTCTCACTAGTCCTATTTGATACTTTCCCTACCCTACTCACTGCAAAGATGTAAGAAAACAAAATAAAATAATACAAAAAGGAGGCAGAAGGGAAAGAAAGATGTAAAATTATCTCTACCTGTGGCTATGAACCTAGACAACTCTACAAAATCTGAAAAAAAAAAAAAAAATTAGTAGAACTAAAAAGTGATTTTAACAATTGCAAAATAGAAGGGCTGCATGCAAAAATCATGTGTATACCTAAATACTTTCAGCAAACAATTAGAAAATATTATTTAAATTTTTTTAGTTTATAATAGCATTAAGCTATCAATGATAATAGCTTAATCAATGATAAATTTAACAAAATATATGAACTAGTTTTGTACAGTGACAACAGCAAAAAACACTGCTGAGAGAAATTAATGAAAATGTAAAGAAAAAATTTTAAGTGGAAAATATACTGATTATGGATTAAAGATTTAATATTTTAAGAAGCAAATCTTTCCCAAATCGATCTATACATTTGATGGAATCCCAGAAAAGATTCCATCAGGCATACTTTGTGGAAATTTACAAATGTATTCTAAAAATTATAAAAATACAAAGAAACAAAACACAAACACAGTTTTGAAAAAGAATAAAGGTGAAAGACATATACCATCTCATTTCAAGATTAACTGGTAAAGCTATCAAGAATCAATACAGTGATATTGACATAATGTACAATAAACTGACTAGTTAGCCTAGAAAAAGAACCACAGCTAAATTAATTTTTAACCCCACTGTCTAAGTAATTTGACAGAAAGGAACAGTCCTTTCAACAAATACTGCTGAAACAACCTAATATCAAAAGGTAGAAAAGTGAATTTTATCTATTATGTCATACAAATTTTAACCTAAAATGTATTTTAAACTTAAAAGTAAAACTTAGAGTTATAAAACTTCTAAGAGAAAATATAGAGGAAAATATTCATGACCTTTTCAGTCAGGTTTTCTCAGGTAGGACACAAAGTATTATTAAAGAAAAACTTGATAAGCTAGACTTCATTAATATTAGAACTTTTGGCACTAAAAGTTTTCCATAATATAAAAAGAATTAGTATGGCTCAATTTAAAAAAAAAAAAAAGAATAACCTTATTTTTTAAATCGGCAAAAAATGATGACATTTTGCAAAGTAGCTATGAAGTGAAAGTGTTAGTAGCTCAGTTATGTCCAACTCTTTGTGACCCCATGAACTGTAGCCCTCCAGGCTCCTCTGTCCATGGAATTCTCCAGGCAAGAATACTGGAGTGGGTTTCCATTCCTTTCTCTATGGGAACAGCTAATAAGAACATGAAAATAGCTCAACAGAATTTATACTTCAGGTCAGAAAGGAGTTTCACAGAAAAGATTTTTCTTCATGCATGAAAACTATAAAGCGAGGCATATAAGTAAAACAGTGGTTCTCAAGACACTGGAAATCAAGCAATAAGAGATCAGCTAAGCTAACAAGAGGACTTCCCAGATGGCACTCGTGGTAAAGAACCCGCCTGCCAATGCAGGAGACATAAGAGACACGGCTTTCATCCCTGGGTCAGGAAGATCCCCTGAAGGAGGGCATGGCCACCCACTCCAGTATTCTCGCCTGGAGAATCCCGTGGACAGAGGAGCCTGGTGGGCTACAGTCCCTGGGGTTGCATAGACTTGGACACGACTGAAGCGACTTGCCACACCATCTAACAAGATCAGCCCTATGATGTCTCCAATATAGCACTTGGTGAAAATGTCCAAGTTGTAAGACTTCAAAGGTCAAGAGAGCCAGATATTGTAGGGAAGAGTACCAGAGAGAAGAGAATTGTGAAGACAGAGAAATTTAGAGATCTGAAGGAGGCATCCAAAGTGCGCAGGATTTATAAGAAATCTCTAAACACTAGAGAGAAAACATGGAGAAACATTAGAAAGAACAATCCCTGGGATACACGCAGAGCCAGAATTAATGTTTGCTCTCATCTGACACAGTGTAAAGCTTCACATTTCATGGGCATTTGGTAGAATATTCAGAAGTGTTTTCCCTCAGTAGTGGGGCAAATTAGCAACTGATTGAATTGTATTAGTCAGAGTCGGACACTACCAAGCAACTGAAGAGTAACAAAGTGTAATATGATCATGTTTAACAAAGCCTAAGAGCAAAAACTGAAAGAATCAAGCTGTTTCCAAGTACCATAACATGAATGAACAAATATTTGGAAATATTTATAGATTACAAAACATCCAGGATCCAACAAGTTATAATTCATAACTCTGGCCTCAAAATAGAAATGAAAAGTCATGCAAAGAAATGATCATAATGAGAAAAGTCAATAAACTGAATCCAAAACAAATATGACACAGATGATAGCTTATATTAAAGTTATTATAACTATATTCAGTATGGTCAAGAAGCTAGAGAAAAAAATGACATGTTAAGCAGAGATATGAAAGATATATTCTTTAAAAGGGACAAACTGTATTTCTAAGGATGAAAACAATGTCTGAAATGAAAATACAATTGTTAGGATTAACAGAGTAGACATTGGCAAAGAAGAAATTAATGAGGTTGAAGACATAGCCAAGAAAAAAATCTATCCAAAAGTACTAGTACTAGAACTAAACATTGCTTGCATTAAACATGAAGTATATCATACCACTTGAAAACAGGTTGGGATAAACACAAATGCAGCTACTAAAATAATGCAAAAAGAGTTATAAATATCAATAAAACAAAGGCAATAAAATTGGACCACTAAATAATTTTTATTAATGCAAAAGCAGAGGAGAAGAACAAAGGGAAAAAATAACAGAGGAAAAAAATCAACATAGCAGAATCAACCCTAATGTAAATAACCTAGAACCTAAATGTTGCAAAAGCAAACATTAGCAGATTGGATAGAAAAAGATCTAACTACATACTTCCCATAAGAAATACCTTTTATATATCAAGATATACTAGATTTAAAAGATGAGAAAACATATACCAGGATAACACCAATCAGAGGCATGCTGAAGTGGTTGTATTAATATCAAAGCAAATTTCAGAGCAAACAATATCATCACAGATATAAAGGATCATTCTACAATGATGAGAAAGTCAATGTACTCAAAGGACAAACCAATCCTAAACATTTATTAACCTAATAACAGTTTCAAACACAAAAACTAATAGAACTGCTAGGAAAAATAGATAAATGTACAATTACAGGAGATTTCAACTCTCCTCTCTCAATAATTGATAGGACAAAATTAAGGATATAGAAGACAAGCAACACTATTAACAAGACTGGTATACTTGGCATTAATAGAGTGCTCCACCCAACAACAGCAGAATATGCATTCTTTTCAAGTGCACATGGATCATTTACCAAGACAGAAGTGTATTCTGGGTCATAAAAAAGTCTAATAAATTTAGAAGATTTCAAGTCATATACGGAGAAGGCAATAGCAAGCCACTCCAGTACTCTTGCCTAGAAAATCCCATGGATGGAGGAGCCTGGTAGGCTGCAGTCCATGGGGTCGCTAGGAGTCGGTCGCGAGTGAGCGACTTCACTTTCACTTTTCACTTTCACACAATGGAGAAGGAAATGGCAACCCACTCCAGTGTTCTTGCCTGGAGAATCCCAGGGACGGGGGAGCCTGTTGGGCTGCCGTCTATGGGGTCGCACAGAGTCGGACACGACTGAAGCGACTTAGCAGCAGCAGCAGCAGCAAGTCATATAAGATATACTGTCTAACAAACAGATTAAATTAGAAATGTTTGAAGTATCTGAAAAACTCGCAAATAACAAACGTCATGGGTCAAAGAGGAAACCGAAAGAGAAATTAGAAAGTATTTTGAATTGAGGGAGAATGAAAAACACAGTATAAAAATCTGTGGGATGTTTCTAAGGCGATACTTGGAGGGAAATATATAGTACTAAATGTCAATTAAAACAGAAGATCTCAAATCAATGATCTCAAGTTCCTCAGAAGAGGAAGAGCAAGTTAAAACCAAAGTAATTTAAAATTTAAAATAAATGAAATAATAAAAATCAGAGGAGATATCAGTTGAAAATAGAAAAGCGATAGAAAAAAAATCATTATTTTTCAAGTGCTTCTTTAAGAAAACCAATAAAATTAATAAACTTCTAACAAGACTAATGGGGGAAAAAAAAAAGATACCACAAATTGCTAATATCAGGAATGACAGAGGCAATTTTGCTGTAGATTCTGTACATATTAAAAGGATAATAGGAGGAAAACAAAACAAAAAAGGATAACAGGGAATATGATAATAACTTTATTCTAGTGGATTTAACAACTTAAATGGATAAATTCTTTGAAAGGCACAACCTACTAAAATTCCCTCAAGGAAAAACAGATAATCCTAGTATTACAATATCAGCCAAGAATTAAATTTTTAGCTAAAATCCTTGACATTAAAATATCCCCCATTCAGACAGCTTCACTGAGGAATTTTAACAAATATTTAAAGAGGAAATAATACCAGTTCTATACAAACTCTTCCAGAAAACTGAAGAGGAATACATATTTCTCAGCATATTGTATAAGGCCAGCATTTCTTTAATACCAAAACCAAAACGAATGTACTTCAAGTAAAGAATAATACAGACAAATATTCTTCATAAAAGATTTCATAAAGATTGTGTTGCCCAGGACATGTAGCAGATATACTTTTTGGTATCACAGACATGGCACCAGAATCAGTGAGTACTTTGTTAGACATGTGTATAGTTGACTAACCTGTATTGAGAAAGTATCCATAATCATTCACTAAAAAAAAATCTTTAAGAAATTAATTAATCCAAGTAGATTTCCAAGGCTTTCAGTTTTCACATAAGCATTAAAACATCAACCTCATTCTTGCTGAAACTTGCTTTAAACAGTAAATCTGAACAACATAGAAAACTATAAAAGAGATGTTATTCCAGTGAAAAACTTTTACAGTTAACATCTAATCATTCCTCATCAAGGTACAACTTCATCAAATTGAACTTTTCTGTTCTTTTTAGTTTCATAGTTCCAATGAATGATAGTTTAAGACTGTAGACATAAATAGTTAAGGGCTTTTATCTAGTTCCTTTCTTCTATCATATATTTACAAACTTTTTTTAAAATTAATTCAACTACAAAGATCAAGGAGGGGATAACAGATTTTCATGTCTGATGCTGGCACTTGCTCTCACTCTTGCTCTGGGTTTGTGTATGCGCATGTGTGTGTGTGTGACAGAGAGAGAGAGAGAGACCATTGGCTCCTGTATGTCAACAGAGAAATAATGCTTAGAGGAAAACTTGATTTTGGAAACTGGGTCAGAGGCACAAAATAACATGTTTACAACAAGGCACAAACTGTGAACTACAGTAGAACTTACCTCATCTATAAGATTTTGTCTTTTTCAGCCTCATTGTAGTCTACACAGTAAGTCCCCTACATATGAACCTTCAAGTTGTAAAACTTCAAAGATGCAAACATGCGTTTGTACGTTCAGTCACATAAGTAGTTCATGTCTCTGGCATACATTGTCACATACACGCATCCTCTACAAGTGGTTGTGCTTTTGTGAACTTTACTGTATTATTGCTGTGCAACATGAGGAGCTTACTAATGAAGACCTGATGGAATTGGAGGCCCAGAGAAAGGATGAAGAGAGACAAGAGGAAGAAGAAACTGAAGAGCCAAAGAGCTACATGATGCAGGAAATGGCAAGGGGATTTTATTTATCTGAGGAGGCACTGTTAGTTTCTGAGATGTGCACGCGTGCGTGCTGTCGATTCAATAGTGCCCAACTCTTTGTGCCCCTATAGACTATAGCCCACCAGGCTCTTCTGTCCATGGGATTCTCCAGGCAAGAATACTGGAGTGGGTTGCCATTTCCTTCTCCAGGGGATCTTCCAGACCCAGGGATCAAACCCAGGTCTTCTGCATTGCAGGCAGACGCTTTAACCTCTGAGCCACCAATGAGGTGGATACTAGCTTGGGTAGCCATTCCCTTTTCCAGGGGATCTTCCCAACCTAGGAATCGAACTGGGGTCTCCTGCATTGCAGGCAGATTCTTTACTGTCTGAGCCACAAGACTTAAAGCCCAATTAAGTCATAGAGCCAAGGAAGAAGAGGTTTCCTGCTCCACCTGTAACAGTGATTTCTCTGAAATTTCCTGGTTACAATTGAGACCATCTTATTGTGTTGTGTGTGTTAGTTACTCAGTCGTGTCTGACTCTTTGTGACCCCATGGACTGTAGTCCACCAGACTCTTAAGTCCATGGAGTCCTCCAGGCAAGAATACTGGAATGGGTTGCCATTTCCTTCTCCAGACCATGTTATTAAAAGAGTGTTAAATAATTGCAATATTTTTGTAATCTGAGAAGAAATTTAGTCAACATAATTAATACAAGTATTCATATCCACCTGTGCCTATTCTTTGCTTTTTTAGACATGGTGAGTTTAGGTAGAATTTCCCTGAAATTACCCATGCCACTTTCAGGCACATTTGGTCTCCTAGAAAGGAATCTATATTTTACCTCCATGAGGTATGTCTGTGGGGGTGGAAGAGAGGGCAAGAGGGTGACTTGAGATAATCATTACTAAAATGTTTTATTTGCACATGATAATTTCTCCTTTCATAAATATCAGCAAATATGCTTCTCTCCCCTCTCCCTCTCCCTCTCTCTCAGGATATCAGGCAGATAAGAGTTATCAGTAAAGGTCATCCTCAATTTCTGTACAGAAATGATCTGTCTCCGGTATGTAATAAACATTTATCCATGCCTTTATTAGCTATATTGAAGCTGACAGTTCTGTTAAACCATTTTCTTTCATTTTGCTAGGTCATGACGGTTAATGCTGCTAAAAAATCTCATCACTGCTTTTGATCACTGTATTGTCTTCCCTGTATTATCAGAATTTTGTGAAGGTAAGCACTGGCTGGAATGACCTATTAAAGTTACAGCCCATTGAGTCTCTGGGTTTTTTTTTTTTCTTCTTCTTCTTCTTTTCATCACAATAAAAAAGCAAAGGAGTACAAAGAATAAATTTTCCTCAGGAGGTTATATTTAGTTGGGTAGTTAGCATATTCAGTCAACTCTCAATTATCCATAGCAAAAGGGAACTAAAGTATCAAATATAAATGAAAATCACATATAATCCAAAATTTTCCTTTTAGCTGAATCTTTCACTAGGGTATTCCTAGGATCTAAAAGGACAACGTCACATTTTACTCAAATCTCTTTCTCATCTCCAGGTGTCAGTTTTCAGGAAGTAAACAGATGAAGAAAAAGCAAAAGCCAGAAGAACACACCCATTAAAAAAACATCTCCAGACAGTTGAGATGTGCAATGGAAAAAACTTGGAGGAGGCAGTTTGCATCTGCACCTTTCCATCTTCTATACCACATAACCTCTTTTCTTATTCAAAGCAATTTTTAAGAAATCTGTTTTTGAGAACTGAAAAACAACAAAATGTACATAAATACCTGCCTTTGTTAATGGATCAAAGACCTTATCAGTTCAGTTCAGTCGCTCAGTCATGTCCGACTCTTTGCAACCCCATGAATCGCAGCACACCAGGCCTCCCTGCCCATCACCAACTCCCGGAGTTCACTCAAACTCACGTCCAACGAGTCAGTGATGCCACCCAGCCATCTCATCCCCTGTTGTCCCCTTCTCCTCCTGCCCTCAATCCCTCCCAGCATCAGAGTCTTTTCCGATGAGTCAACTCTTCGCATGAGGTGGCCAAAATACTGGAGTTTCAGCTTCAGCATCAGTCCTTCCAAAGAACACCCAGGGCTGATCTCCTTTAGGATGGACTGGTTGGATCTCCTTGCAGTCCAAGGGACTCTCAAGAGTCTTCTCCAACATAGATCTCCCCGAAGGTCTGTTGTCAGTTTCAAGGAATATAGTTCAGACAAAAATGTAGTTCAAACAAGTTAAAATTTCAAATATATTTCCTTTCAGTTAAATAAATATTTACTGAGTTCTTATTGAATGCCAGGCAGTATGGAAAACTCTAGGAATACAAAAATATGAATGACTCATTTGAGCTCTTATGTAGCTAGAAAGGAAGGAGTCACAAAAATAGATATATGAAATTGAAAAAGTGATATCAGAGCACAGAGAAGAAGCATCTTCCCCAGCTCAGGAGATCGTGGAGGATGATGAATTCCATACTGGATCCTGAAGGGCCAGCACAGTTATCCAGGTGAAGAAGAAAGAGACAGGGGAAGGGCACTGTTGGCAAAGGGAATATTGTGAGCAAAGGCACAGATTTCTGACACAGTTTGTATATTCATGGAATAGCTGGGATCTCCAGGTTGTCACAGCACAGCAATCATAATCACAGGGGAAGAGAAAGCGAAGGAAAAGGCAACTGATAAAACTGGTAAGTGGAGGAAAAGTCCAAATCTTTGGCTACTATGTAAGAAACTTTCATAGTCCTTCCAAGATAAAGTACCAACCAACATGACCCTAAGTTCCATTATCTGTTTGTTCTTTCTTATAATCAACAACTAACCACTTCCAGAGTTCACTACAGGCCAGGCACTGTCCTAGGTGCTGGTGATGCAGTGGGACACAAAACCAAGAACTGGACTCATGCTGTGCTCATTCTGATGGGGAAAGAAAGACAAAAGATGACCGCAAAACAACAAACTATGTCAGGCAGTGGTAACACGTCAAAGCCTATTTGATCCCTCGTCTCTAAAAAGAAAGGTTGAACAAAGAGGACAGGGATGTGAGCTGAGGAGTATGGTGAGCTGTTTCATAAAGAATGGTCAAGGCAAGGACTCCCTGAGAAGGGGATAGTTGATCAAATGCATAAAGGAAATGTATTGGAGGGAACTAATTTTAAAGCCGAG
Source organism: Cephalophus harveyi (assembly GCA_006410635.1). NCBI lineage: Eukaryota > Metazoa > Chordata > Mammalia > Artiodactyla > Bovidae > Cephalophus > Cephalophus harveyi. The sequence continues at coordinate 33,105 of SJYT01035147.1, read as the reverse complement.
CTGATCACACAAGCAAAGATCCTGCAGGGAGAGCACAGATGGCAAGCTGAAAGGAAAGTGAAGGGGACAGTTTGGAGCAGAGGAGGTTGGGGGATGGGTACAATGCAGAGCGATACAGACTGTGACTACATGTGGGGCTGTTCAAACTTTTATTTAAAAAAATATGTATTTATTTGGCTGCACCAGGTTTTAGTTGCAGCATGTGAACTCTTAGTTGCAGCATGTGGGATCTAGTTCCCTGACCAGGGATCGAACCCCAGGCCCACACCATTGGGAGCGTGAAATCTTAGCCACCTGACCACTAAGGAAGTCCCTGTTCAAACTTTTTGAATCGTGATCTAAAATACTACACTTTACATTGTCACAAATCTATGTGTTTTAAAGACAGATTGAAAGCGAGATATTTTTTAAAGTTTCAGGAAACAATATTATATGCAGTATGTTCTGTTCTTGTCAATTCATCTTTTAAGAAATTCTGGTTACAATCCATTAAATTTATTTTACAACCTATTAATAGATCATAACCCACAGCAGAAAAAACACTGAAGCAGGGTCATATAGACTTTAAAAATGTGTTCTTTATAAGGTAACCAACACCTAGCCCAGAAGGCCCTGGTGGCTCAAACAGTAGAGAATCTGCCTGCAATGCAGGAGACCCAGGTTTGATCCCTGGGTTGGGAAGATCCCCTGGAGAAGGGAATAGCAACCCACTCCAGTATTCTTGCCTGGAGAATTCAATGGACAGAGGAGGCTGGCGGATTACAGTTCATGGGATGGCAAAGAGAAGTGACTTAGCAGAGCACAGCACAGTACAGCATGTATTGTTTTTAAAAGAACTGAATTGGAGTTCAGAAAATCTAATCTTTATTCTGTAGAATAATGATAATTGCTAAAATTAACATAGTTCCAAGCTCTGTTTTAAGCATTTTGCATCAGTTCAGTTCAGTTCAGTCGCTCACTCATGTCCAACTCTTTGCAACCCCATGAATCACAGCACACCAGGCCTCCCTGTCCATCACCAACTCCCGGAGTTCACTCAAACTCACATCCGTCGAGTTGGTGATGCCATTCAGCCATCTCATCCTCTGTCGTCCCCTTCTCCTCCTGCTCCCAATCCCTCCCAGCATCAAAGTCTTTTCCAATGAGTCAACTCTTCGCATGAGGTGGCCAAAGTATTGGAGTTTCAGCTTTAGCATCATTCCTTCCAAAGAACACCCAGGACTGATCTCCTGTAGAATGGACTGGTTGGATCTCCTTGCAGTCCAAGGGACTCTCAAGAATCTTCTCCAACACCACAGTTCAAAAGCATCAATTCTTCTGCACTCAGCTTTCTTCACAGTCCAACTCTGTGGTCATCCATACATGACTACTGGAAAAACCATAGCCTTGACTAGACGGACCTTTGTTGGCAAAGCAATGTCTCTGCTTTTGAATATGCCATCTAGGCTGGTCATAACTTTCCTTCCGAGGAGTAAGCGTCTTTGAATTTCATGGCTGCAATCACACTCTGCAGTGATTTTGGAGCCCAAAAAAATAAAGTCTGACACTGTTTCTACTGTCTCCCCATCTATTTCCCATGAAGTGATGGGACCAGCATCTTGCATACACAAAATTAATTCATTAAATCCTAACAACAGCCCTATGGGAGAAGTGCAATTACTACCCCTAAAACCAGAAACTGAGGCACAGAGAGAAAACAACTCACCATAAGCCCTGCACTGCAAAACCCTGCATATATTAACTGACTTAATCTTTACAATAGCCCTATTTTAAAAATAAGGTAACAGAGGCACGGGGAGGTACAAGTTACTTTCTGTCACAACCAATAATTGGTGGGGCTGGGAATGAGCCCAGAGCAGTCAGCATCAAAGTCCACGGTCCTGAAGACCATGCCATTCTGCCTCCTTTAGCTGCAATACCTGAGCCACTATGAGATACGAAGGTGCCAAGTGAGGCTTTGAGGAAAACGTGATCTCAGGAGAAAACAGCGGCCCCACTACACACGTTCAGCATCAATCATTAGATGACAATTTTAATATCCTTACCACCAAGGACTTAGCAAAGATAACTTATGGAAATTTTCTCTTATACTTTCCCCAATCAAACTCTCTACTAGTATTTTTAAATTATCTTGAGCCTGACTTATTTCAGTTATTAATGTGTCTTTGAATTTGCTTTTCTACTTCCCTGAGACCCAAGTTTGGAACACTGTGCCTTTAAAAATTAAAAATGCAAATATCACATGGGATAATCTATGTGTCTATTTCACATCTCATTTTCAAAACTAATAATGATACCTTTTGGTGCTCATAGAGAAAGATACACATCTAGACACATGTATATCTCAGCATTTATACCTCTTATTAAACAGGAAGAATTTCCCTTAAGCTCTCTTTTGCTGTTGTTTGCTTGTCCAGCACTTTACACAAATATGCATATACATATACAAGGAAAGAGTAGGGTGTTACCTTTGATGGTCTGCTCCTTAGCTTAAACTATTCTTTGTCATCATCATTACAGATCATTGGTCAGGACCCATTTCCTAAAGAGTCTTTGTTCTCCATGAGGACTCAGCCTAAATATACCAATAATAATAATTCATGTTCAAATGCTCTATCAAGTCGACTTGGAAATGAAACTTGGTCATGATAACTCTTCACCATCTTAAGTACAAATGCAAAGAACCCGAGTGCATAGATACCACAGTGCCCTCTGACCTTCATGTGTGAAGTCACAGGACTCCAAAACAAGAGATGAGGCCTCTGTGGTCATGGGAATCTTAAAGAGACATTTCAAACCACAACCTGGCATTTTTTAATGAGCTCACATTGGTTAAAATTTACTCTAGAGTATGGGCAACAGAAAACCACCCCTTTATCAACAGATAAAGCCTTCAAACCAATCCTAAAGGAAATCAACCCTAAATATTCATTGGAAGGACTGATGCTGAAGCTGAAGCTCCAATACTTTGGCCACCTGATGCGAACAGTCAACTCATTGAAAAAGACCCTGATGCTGGGAAGGATTGAAGGCAGGAGAAGGGGGCATCAGAGGACGAGATGGTTAGATAGCATCACTGACTCAATGGACATGAATTTGAGCAAACTCCAGGAGATAGTGGAGGACAGAGGAGCCTGGCATGCCACAGTTCCTGGGGTCTCTGAGAGTCGGACCTAACTTAGTGACTGAACAACAACAACAAAGCCTTTAAGTTTCTCAAATAAATTCAGCAGTTGAAAAAAAAAGTAACTAAAGTATCCACTTTCCCTTGGTGATGTGGTATTTTAAGCCAGGCATTTTTCTGTGAGAGCTTCCCACTGTTTGGATCTTAATGAATAAAAACAAAGGACCAAATGCTTAACAGCTCTACTAATATTTCTTGTTCTTTTCAAAAGTAGGTCTTGGAGACAACCCATGATAATCAAAACCCACATGGTGGTCAGGTCGTCCTAATTTAACACTACACTCTGCTACATCCATAACCTTGGATAAGCCCCATTTCACAGTCTAAATCAGTTCCACATAGAAGAAAGCATATTAATCTATTTTTTTTTTTTTTTTTCCTTTTCTCTCTCAGAAACACCCTGGAGCTCACCATAACAACTATCCTCCAAATGTTTGTTATAGGACAGTGTTAAAGTATAAAAATATAGCAAACCCTTTCATGTGACACAGACTAATACAAATCCTCCTTATAGTATATTCTGTACCACACTATGGTATGGTGAGCTGAGCTCATGAGTCTATTTTCAAATGATAATGTGATAAAGATATTTTCAAATGATAATGTCTTAAAGACTTCACGAAGGTTATCCCCGGCACGGATACCAGGACAAAAACAAGAGTAGAAATTACATGAACAATAATCAGCCTCTTCTACTTAGAATCTTTAACATGACAGCTTCAAATCCTACCTGATATTAAGCAGAAATGTGGGAAAAAGTTAAATCCACTGCAAAAAAAAAAAAAGTATCCAGTCACAAAGTACAAGACAAACAGAATGGGGTATCAGCATGTGGCAACTCCAATATATCTCGTCATTATCATTTAATGGATGTGTCTTCCCTATTTTTCAGCAAGAGACACCTAGTCAATAAGAAGAAAAACTATTGATCTACCAACAAGTTTAGTGCAATCTTGAAATAAATTCTGTTCAAACCCAGAAGCCTCCCTCCGTGTAATAGTTAAATTACTCACTCCCATGCAAAACACAAATCCTACCCTTAGGCTATGATCAGCATGATCTTTTATTTGAAGTCTTACAGGCTGTTCAAGGGACAACCCTGATGGTTTGGCCAAAGAGAAACAACACATCGAGTAGCTCAATGCGGGCCAAGCAAAATGGAGCCTCCCAGTGTGAGGATATTAAATTATGATGGCTGCCACAGGGGGCACAATTGTTAGCGGCCCCCTCCCACTTATGGCCTTGCTCCTCTCTTCCCTGCAGCGAGTGTTCACTGTCATACCTAATATTCAAATGCTTTGATAATGATAAGATTGTCAAGATAATAGCAGGAAACTTTCAGTAGAAACTCAATTTTCCAAAGCCAGCTGCGTTCTCTGGATGGTTCTTCCTTAAGAAGATGCCTTCAAAGAGCAAATCTTTTCCCATGTAAAAATCGCTTCTATTATATGGAAGTACACATGCACAGGGTCTAAGTTTAGGAGTACAAACGTACATCAGCAAGTCAGTACTACACATGATCAAGAGACAGAATGCTACAGGACAGAGAGAGCCCAAGAAAACAGGCAGGATGAGAAACAGGGCAGCAGAATGGGACAAATCTTTCTTAATCTAACTTTCTGTTTGGGGCAGGAGGGTGTTTTCCCCTATCCAGAGAGCTTTAAGTGGGTGCACGAAGGTGACAAGCTCTTAAATCAAGAAGGATCGCCCATGTGGACATTATTGATGGCACCTTGTTAGAAGAAGCACTTTGGGTTTCTTTCATTCCTTTCATTTGCACGACATTCCAATCAATAGACCCAGTGAGGTGGGGTGTAATGTGGTTTTTTTGGAAGAACACTGGTATTGTTAACATGTTCAATATCTTTATTCCTTAAGGTTGATTCAGGAAACCTTGCCCTTTTGTCCCAATCAAATAATGGTTTTAAGGAAGCGCTACCCTTTGGCTTTCTTTTCTCAGTCAATGCTATTTGGTCTACAGCCATTTTATATAAAAAGTTTCAATGGATTGGGGGAAAAAAAGCAGCAGCTGGAGACTAAAGCCCTGCAGGTGGCTGCTGATAAATACAGTATTGTAACTTGCTGGCGTGAGCCCTCTCAAAGTGTTTTGAATACAGGTCAAAAGGCTTGACAAATTCAGGAGTCAATTTTAAATTATAGTCTACATGCAAGTAAATCGTTACCCAAGCCACCCAAAAGGATTTCTCTTTTCTTTGCTGGTTACATAGGAACAGACAGAATTTCATTCACCTTTTACACAGACTTATGTGTATTCATTTCATTTACGTCCCAGAAATGCATGGTTATTCCAGTCACTTTATATTTTAAAACAACAGTGGCCAATTCTTTAAGGAGGTATAATCTATATTTTAACTATATATATATGAGAAGAATATCCTTTAAGTACATTTTTTCTCTTTGGGGTATTTTTTAAACCATGAGAAGAAAAGCACTATAGAAAGAGACAAAACTATTTATTTCCATTTTGACATCATTTGGGACCAACAGGTACTCTACCTGGATTCATCTCATTTGGCCACCTTTACCCTATGGTTCTTTGTCCTCTAGCACTTATGCTTCTCATTCTCATAGAATTAGTTAGCATATTTCTTCAGAAGTATTGTCTTTTTATATTTGCCCTCTCTCCATATTTAAGGTTTAGATTTCCCAACACCAAGGATCAGGTCTTTTATTGACTTTTGCCATATCCCAAAGCAAGCCTTTCTCTGTTTAATGTGAATGTTTAATAAAAATAATAAACAATAAAGAAGAAATAAGATCTAAGAAGGCTATAGAACAACTTTCTAACAGTGGTCTTATTTTTCAGATATGTTGCCAGAGAAGGAGAGCTCTGTTATATAATTTTGAAGTGCTTGATTTTCCAAGGATGATTATGTGGGTGATCAGTCACTTCAGTCATGTCTGACTACAGTCTGACTCTTTATGACCCTGCCAGGCTCCTCTGTCCATGGGATTCTCCAGGCAAGAATACTGGCGTGGGTTGCCATTTTCTTCTCTAAGTGATCTTCCCGACCCATGGATCAAACCCAGGTCTCCTGCACTGCAGGCAGATTCTTTACCGTCTGAGCCACCAGGGAAGTGATGATTATGTATTCTTTTATAGTAAAATCACAATAAATTAAATAAAATAATTCTTAAAAGAAGGAAGATCTGAAGAGGCACGTTAGTCCTCACCTTGACTGACCCAATTCAAATATACTATCACTTTATTAATCAATAGCACAACTTAGGGGCAGAGGTGGAGATGAAAAATTGTTATAGATCTTGCTGCATGTGGGAAGTGAGGAGTGTATCTCTTCTAATCTGGACCTTGACTGAACCTATGCAAATGGAGAAAAGAAATGGTATTTTCTAAAAAGGAAGTGGAATACTATCTCACCATCCTCCAGCTACTAATAATAGCATTCATTCACTCAACAGAATTTTTTGAAACATCTACTCTATGCCGGAGAAGGCAATGGCATCCCACTCCAGAACTCTTGCCTGGAAACTCCCATGGACGGAGGAGCCTGGTGGGCTGCAGTCCATGGGGTCGCTGAGTCAGACACGACTAAGCGACTTCACTTTGACTTTTCACTTTCATGCATTGGAGAAGGAAATGGCAACCCACTCCAGTGTTCTTGCCTGGAGAATCCCAGGGATGGCGGAGCCCAATGGGCTGCCATCTGTGGGGTCGCACAGAGTCGGACACGACTGAAGTGACTTAGCAGTAGCAGCAGCACTCTATGCCAGACATTTTTCTGGGCACTGAATACCACAGGTGAATACCACTGTCACCACTGAATCACATTCTAGTTGGGGTAAACAGACACTAAACAAGAAATTTTTAAATAGGTCACAGGGTGATAAGCATCTTTGGAAAAAATAGAGAAGGGTTTGTCGGTGGGTGGTTGCAGTTTCATAGACAAGGCAGACAGTGAGGGAGATGACATGAGGGAGGTAGGAAGGACCGGAACACACAGGGACCAGTGTGACCTATGTGTTAGCAAGCCTGGATTCTTTTTTAAGTAATAAAAGAATTCATTAGGGCCTTTAGGCAGCAAATGATGTGATATTATACCCACTTGAGGAATCATTCCTCTGCATGAGAGAAACGGTACAAGAAGAGAGACAGGAAGAAATATAAATTTGAGAGACAAACACTTTAAAATGTATTTAAAGTCATGGGACTGCCTGAGACTACCTCAAGAAAAAAGATACACTGAGTGGAAAGGAGGTCTGAGGACAGAATCTGTGAATCTTTAGTCTGGAAGAGGAAGCAGTTGGGATCTGTCTGACGCTCTGGCTCTCAAGTCACTGATCCTAATGCCTCGGGTAGCAGAAGTTTCCATACCTGGACACTGTCTGTGAAGTAGACAATCCCCCACCCTCCTGCCTGGAGCTGAAGAAAGAATGAAATGGGTAATGACTTTGCAACGCTAATATTTGCACTGAAGAGACACCATGGACAGGGAATACATGCTTGAGTTTCTTGACCTAAGAGAGTCTGGTGATTCTTAGATGAAAGGCTAGATTTGATATTCCATTTGAAGAAGATAGATTTAAAGACCTTTCAGAGAATCTATTAAGAGGCAGGAGTCAGAGTGAGTGAGTAAGTGACTGTTACGTGCTAAGTTGTGTCTGACTCTGTTGTGACCCCATGGACTGTAGCCCACCAGTTTTCCTCTGTCCATTGGAATTTCCCAGGCAAGAATACTGGAGTGGGTTGATATTTCCTTCTCCAAGGGATCTTCATGACTCAGGGATCGAACCCGCATCTCCTGCATGGCAAGTAGATTCTTTACTGATGAGTCACTTGGACACCCAAGAGTAGGAAGAGAAGTATAATTAAGAAGAGAAGAAAACAGGCCAGATAGAAGAGAAGGAAGAACAGAAAGAAAATTAGCATTAATTTAAGAAAAGGGTATGGCTTATGGGCAATGTTATTGTCACAAGATAGGTGTACAGTAGGTGAGTTTGGGTAGCATGTAGATTCTGAAAAATATTTATATATTGTGTATTTATCATACAGTTATCTTTTGGCAATTAAATTGTTTACTTTTGTACTTTTAGGAGTGAGAGAACATTTCCTATTTTTAAATTTTTCCTATTTTACTCAGCAAAAAAAATAGAATGTCAGTTTAAAGGAAAAAATACTAAATTCTGAATCTCCAGAATCCTCAGATTTCTTATCAATACAATGGGATACAATCTGTATTTCAGGGTTGCTATGATAACTAGCAATAAGGGTACATCTAGTACAATGCCTAGCAGGCCCTCAATAATAATGAAAAAATATTGTTACTATTAATATTTTTAAGTACCTAGCATGTGCTAAGTGTAATAAGGATTATGACATTAGTGGAAACATAGGTTAAAATCTAAAGGCAAAACAAATCTGGAGAAACAATTCTATTACAAGATCAGCAGAAAGAAAAGAGTGAGGTGGTCACAAATGACAGTAAACTAAAGCAAAAACTGAAGTTAGAAAATAAAGTTTTTGACCTCCCTGATGTTCCGATGGTGAAGAATCCACCTGGGTTCGATCCTTGATCTGGGAAGATCCCAGATGCTGCAGAGCAACCAAGCCCATGTGCCACAACTACTGAGCCCACGTGCCCACGCTCCGCAACACGAGAAGCCGTCCAGTGAGAAGTCCATGCACCACACCTCGAAAGTAGCCCCTGCTTTCTGCATCTAGAGAAAGCTTGCACAGCAACAAAGACCCAGCACAGCCACAAACAAATAATTTTTTTAATTAGTGAGAAAGGATTAAAATTGGGAGTCGGGGGCTGCAGAGAACAAGACGGTGGCGTGATTTTGTGATGGAGCTAAAGAATCCAGGATGAGACTTGACTCATCAAGTTGCTAAGCAAAGAAGAGAAGCAGAGGCTCTTGACCTGGAGACCATGGTGGGTTCTGGGAGATGTCTGAAACCGCTAAAACCAGGTGGTGAAATGTAACATATGCAAATATCAGAGCAAGCATTTTTCTAAATAGATGGTCCATGTCTCCCATCAGAGTTTCAGAGACTGGTGGCCTCAAATTTTTCAGTATTTCTGACTGAGCCAGATCAATTAGTCAACTGAAAACATCTGGAAGATATTTCTCTACATTAAAATATGTGCTATTCCAAGTTTGCCAAGCATTGAAACGGTGTTGTACTTAAAGTGTCTTGGGGAAAGGGGTCACGGTGCCACCAGCACTATTTTTCAGGGTGGGTTTGTGTTAAGCTATGGCCAGACCTGCTATAGGCCAGGTGGACAGAGACACAATTAGTACGTGAAAGCATGTAACTGAAGCATGATAAGAGAGTCCTTAGATGACAATGACATTGATCCTTGAATGGTGGCATTCTAAGCATTAGAGATGGCAGTGAGCACGCCGCCTTCTGTGTTCCCACCTCCACCAGATGACCTTGACCACCAAACTCTGGGCATATCTGGGAAGACCATGGGGAGCCATATTCAGACACTCTTCCATCTAATCTCATGGTTTCCTTTGCACTGCTTCTTCCTGGTTCAATAATTAGTGAATTTACCAACAACCTTGGGCTTTTCAGGAGGCACTAGTGATAAAGAACTCATCTGCCAATGCAGGAGACATAAGAGAGGCAGGTTCAATCCCTGGGTTGGGAAGATCCCATGATGGAGGGCAAGGCAATCCACTCCAGTATTCTTGCCTGGAGAATCTCACGGACAAAGGATTCTGGTGGACTACTGTCCATACGGTCGAAAAGAGTTGGACAGGACTGAAGCGACTTCAGTTGCTTACACCAGCAACCTTAAATCAAAGTTAAGTCACCTTTACACCAGCCCCCTCCTTGGGGAGCAAAGTCAGCCAGCCTCAAATAGCTAGTTGGAGATAATGTTCCACCTATTTTATCACAACCCAATACTCTCATTAACATTTCATGAATATCTGTAGTTCCATAAGCAAACTCAGAGTTTAGCACTTCAGCTAAAAAATGGATAGCATTTATTTCACTAGTTGTAGCTCATCCTGAAAAAGATCTTTGTTAATTTCTCTAAACAGAGAAAAGGAAAAGAAAATGAGCCTCCCAAAAAAGAAGCCAAATTTAAGGGGAAAATGTAAATTCTAGAATATATTTTCAAATATCTGACTTTCTTGACTATTCCTAAACATTTGTAAGTCTGCCTATTATAGTCCACCAGGCTCCTTTGTCCATGGGATTTTTCAGGCAAGAATACTGGAATGGGTAGCCATTCCCTTCTCCAGGGGATCTTCCCAACCCAGGTATTGAACCCAAGTCTCCCTCATTGCAGGCAGTTTTTTTTTTTACCATCTGAGCCACCATGGAAGCCCCACTATATCTATTACATGTTTTAAAGGTGAGAAAAAATGGTAAGAACGTGTTTCCCATTGTTGAAAGGATGCCACAATGCAAGTTCTAATAGGAACTTACCAGGAACTTCTCAGTAACAAAGATTTTGAACACCAAAAGAAATGAGAAAATAAAACAAGTAAAAAGTAGCCATAAAATAAATTGATAAATAAATAACTAAACCAAGAATGACTGCAAATGTTAATTTCTTTCAAATGGAGGCTCAGTTTCCATATCTAGTGAAAAATAAAGCTTTCTTGGTTAAGGCAAACAACTGTCATCAACACCCCTAAAATCCATATTTGATTAAGGTCAGGATGACTAGCTCTTGAAATTCTGATCTCTTGAAGATGAAGATCCTTATCTCAAGAACTAAGAGAAAGAATTCCAACAGACATTATGAGAATATTTTTAAAGAACAACTTTAGCTTTGTATAGTGACTTTCTCATCTTGGAACATCAGTTTTTCTCTCAATTTGTTCACTTTACAGCTAAGAACAAAACAGGAGGTCAAGTACAGTAACGGGTAAGAAAAGCATAAAGGAATATACTTTGCAGTGACAATTCCAACAGACATTGAGAGTCACATACGGATCATGTCTTCTTAGAAAAAAGAAAGTGTTAGTCGCTCAGTCGTGTCCGATTCTTTGTGACCCCCTGGACTGTAGCCTGCCAGGCTCCTCTGTCCATGGAATTCTCTAGGCAAGAATACTGGAGTGGGTTGCCATTCCCTTCCCCATGAGATCTTCCTGACCTAGAGATCAAACTCGGATCTCCTATACTGCAGGCAGATTCTTCACTGTCCAAGCCACCAGAGAGTCTTGGGGGAATACAGAACAGTGACATTTTCTGTGAGCATTTCTTTCCTCCCAGGTGGGGCCTTTAGGAACCACCAGCACTTGGTAACCTACAGTGAAATCCACATTGGAGGTGCGTCCTGCCCTGAAATGTGTCTCCGTTCTTTAAGTTCCTTTTGCACAGAGCTGAAGGGAGGTTCGGAGAGGTGCAGTGTGGGACAGAGAAAGGGAAAAAACCCTTTCTTCACACTCATGCTGCTATGAATGCGGACCATCTGTGCCCCAGCTGGAGTGCCGGCAATGGTCTGGCACTTGAACCACACCATATTTACAGATCTAAACACAAATGGCTACTGCCTGATTGTTTCATGATTCATTAGTCAGACAAGCTCTCCTCTCCCGCCAGCACAGCTGTTACAGAGTAAACCTTTGTCACTTAATAGGCCTGATTATTACTTTCCATCAAAGGTATTGATCTGTGTCACCTCTACTTAAGGGAATGGGGGAGAAGAAAATGGGGGAATAAAATGTACCAGGGAAACAGGAACACGAAGAAGAAGAAAATGGGGACAAGAGAGGGATGTTAAGCGGGGTCGGGGACAATGGCTTTCTCCCTCGCTCTCGCTTGCATGACCTGAATATCTGGACCCCGTGTCTTTGGCCGCAGTGACTGACTTTCTCAGAAAGAGGAGCCATGCCTCACACGGTGGGCAGCCCTGAGCCCCCAGACCATGGCGGTCACAGACCCTGACCACACAGATCTCCTTGCTCCATGAGAGGCACACAGTGAACTGAACCAGAAATCTGTATCAATTAATAAACCAAGCCAGTGTGCAGATCAAATACAGGCTCTGGAGGGAATTTTTATAGCTCCTTTAATTATCTCCTTTTATTTAACAAATAAAGTGCAGCTATAACCCTGGGCTGCTCCCTGTGAGGCACAGCGTTCACCCAGGTTGGGGGTGGGGTGGGCAAATGTCCTGTCTGGCTGCCAGGCAGGCAGCTGGGGCAGAGCGCTGGCTGGGGAAGCAACCAGAACGCTGACCAGGGCTCTGCTGCGCTCTCACCTCTTCTGACCACTTTCTTCACTTTTTCCTTTTTTCCAAGAACTCAGAGGAACAAAAGGTGAGAGGACTTACTGGGAGGAGATAGACAAAGGCTATCAGAAATTACACCAACTCAGTAAAAAATAAAGGTAGAGTCCCACCAACACTACCACCACGACTATTATTTGGGAAGCAAGACTTTTAGAAAAGGAGATCAGAGGTCATCTATCTAATCTGATTTGCCTATAAGCAAAGGAAGTCCAGAGAGGTTTAGAAGCTTCCTCCTACTACACAGTGTTTTGTGTGGGACAGCTGAGGCTAAAAGAAAAGTCCTCTGCTAACCCATACATTTTAACAGCCAGCCCTCCAAATACCAAAATCTCAACTCAGACGGGGACTGTTTTAACTAATATTGTACCTCCTAGAGACTGATAGAAAGTGAAAAGTGAAAGTGTTAGTCACTCAGTCACATCCGATTCTTTGTGACCCCATGGACTGTAGCCCATTGGGCTTCTCTGTTCATGGAATCCTCCAGGCAAAAATACTGGAGTGGGTTGCCATTCTCTTCTCCAGGGGATCTTCACAACCCAGGGATCGAACCCTGGTCTCCAGCATTGCAGGTGGATTCTTTACCACCTGAGCCATCAAGGAAGCCCCTGTTTTAACTGATACTGTACCTCCTGCAGCCTGAAAGAAGATAAGGTCATAAAAGAATGAGACCTTTGATCAGAGCTGGTGGAATCACCCTTGGTATAATCACATTTGTAACTATAGAAGAATAGCATTTTATTTTGTATAGTATACATACACATATGCATTGGGAGGCCTCTAAAGCAGTTATATAGTATACAGACATGTATGCATAAATATCACACACAAGTAACCCGCCTACATGCAACCACTTAACAGCTCAGTCTTCTGAGACTCCAACACTGGCTGATTCCCTTCTCCTTATCTCCGTAACACTCACTGCAATTGTTACCCAAATCTAGCCTATTAAAGAGACCCTTATTACTCCTTTTCCCCAGACCTCACTCTTCAATTGCATGCATTGTCATTCCAGTTCACAAGAGGTCAACAGCCTTGCTAAGCCCCTCCTGTTTGTTTTATGGTGCTCACCACGGTTGATGGATTGACAAGACTAGACATTGGGACTCTCCACTGAGTGACCATCAATAGAATCAAGAGACAAGGTTCACCACCCCTCAAACTCAGTCTGTTCAGAATTAAAGGAGATGGTCAGAACTTGATTTGCTTAAGTTCCTATCTCCAAAGACATTGCTGATGAGTCTAACATTAAGAAATATCTGAAGGGGTTGTGGCCCTGGGGAGGTGAACAAGCCCATTTCATACTTATTTTATTCCCAGTAGGCCCTTGGCCAAGGGTAGGATGCTAATGGCTTGAGATCACTTCTGACTCAGCCCAGATTTTAATCAGCAAACTGGCAATGAAAGACCCCTTTTCCCATTTCCATGTGTATAGTTCTCCAGGTGGTTTAATTGTTCCACTTGATATCCATATCCAGGGCCATCTAGTCATCCCCCTTTCCATTCCCAGTCACCAAATGGCATTGGAAATTTTACTCTTTGAAAGCATGCAGTGTATGTTTTGGTACCCATAAAACATTTTTTAACAGAAATCATAACCCTAATTCCTCTATATAAAACAGAAATCAGACTTGGATGCAAATGAAATCTTAATGATAGCCAACTTTCAGCTTTCCAAACCCGAGTTTCTTTTTGTAATTTACATCTATCAATTGACAGAACCAATATGATTTTATGTGGGCACAGTTTGGCAACTGGGAACTCCATATAATACACTATACTTGAAATTCATATAAAAAGAAAGCTGTCAGCAAGTAGAATCTGATTAAAGGGCATTTGTTCTTAACAGGGTGGGGGGTGAGCTGCTGAGGGTGGGGAAGGAAAGGTACCAGCTTATAGTCATAAAAAAAGAAACTGATTGGCAAGAACTCATGTGAAAATGCCAAAGTATTAAAAATACACTTCAATGTTTTCTCTGTTTATATTCCACTTGATAATTTGATTTTGAATCTCAACATGCATTTCTCCCAACAAATTAACAAAAATGGACCTTACCTAGAAATCTAGGTATGATGACAAATAGCATTTGAAAGTATCTTCTAAAAAACAGTCCTGAAAATTGTTTCCAACATATGACAGATGCTTTGATATGCCTTAACAAATTTTAAGCAACAGTTAGGACTGGACATGGAACGACAGACTGGTTCCAAATAGGAAAAGGAGTCCGTCAAGGCTGTATATTGTCACCCTGCTTATTTAACTTATATGCAGAGTACATCATGAGAAACGCTGGACTGGAAGAAACACAAGCTGGAATCAAGATTGCCGGGAGAAATATCAATAACCTCAGATATGCATTGGGGTGCCATTGCCTTCTCCTACTTGTCTGAAATGCAAAAGAGCTGCTGATTATTTCCCCAGAAAGACCTATGCATAAGGCTTCCCCTGTGGCTCAGCAGTGAAGAACCTGCCTGAGATACAGGAGCTGCAGGAAACATGGGTTCAATCCCTGGGTCGGGAAGATTCCCCTGGAGGAGGGCATGGCGACCCACACCAGTATTCTTGCCTGGAGAATCCTGTGAACAGAGGAGCCTGGTGGGCTACAGTCCATGGGGTCACAAAGAGTCAGACATGACTGAAGCATTAAAAAAGCTTCTCTGTTGGCTCAGATGGTAAAGAATCTGCCTGCAATGCAGGAGACCAGCATTTGATCCCTGGGTGGGGAAGATCCCCTGGAGAAGGAAACAGCTACCTACTCCAGTATTCTTGCCTGGAGAATTCCATGGAAGCATCAGAAAAATGACCCAAGTTCAATGTCTTATCAACAGCTTTGTTTTGGCGGAAAGCATAAGAGAAAATCCACTCTCTGGCATCCAGTGGTACTCACGTGTTATGGAGGCAGCCATGCACAGAAAGCCCTGAGTCTGAGTACTTTCTACTCAGAATAAAACAAAACATATACGTGCAGCTAATTAAAAAACAATGTGCCTTTAAAAATAGCATAACACTTGTTCTTATAGAGCTACATTATTTAACTAAATATACATGGAACAGCTGGGACTAAAACCCCTAAAATACATTCAGCAGATTGCAATGAAAACCTACGTTTGTATTTAGTTACCTACATATTTTAATATGGTACACGCAACCAAAGCTAACAGTACCCAAGGTTGGATAATTGTGCTTCTCACTCCTAAAAATGGCAACACCAAAGTATGTTCTAGAAAATGCTTTTTTTGTTAAATATGTGTTCTTTTTTTTTTCTTTATTTTTTCTTTAAGGTTGAATGCTCACAGAAATTTTAAAACTGCATTGTATTTATATCTGTCTTTTCTAAGTTTAAAACTCATCATAGCACATCCTAAAATGTCTCTAGTCAATGTGCTACAAATCTGGGTTGTAAAATAATAATAAATAAATGAATAATAGCCAACAGTTAAGACTCACTGTGTGATGGTCATGCATATATCAACTCCATCATCAGCATATCCTATAAATTAAGTTCTATTAGTATCCAGATTTTACAGATGAGTAAACTGAGTCACAGAGAGGTACCACAGACAGCTGATAAGTGTCAGAGCTGGAATTCAAAATCAGACTGTCTAACTCCAGAGTTCTTGATCTTAAAATTTACAAATAAAGATAACTCTACAGAGGAGGGGGAGAAAGTAAGAAAGAAAGAGGGAAGGGGAAGGTAGGAAGGAAAACAAAGAGAGAGAAGGGAAGCAAGCAGCGAAGGAAGGGAGGGAGAATAAGAAATCTTTTTTTAAAATTGAGTCAAAAAAGGTGGGGGTATAATTTGCCTTTATAATGCAATGGGAAAATCTGAAAAATTCTCTTGAGGAATTACAGGAAGCCTCTTTGACAACTGGAACAGGTTTTTTGGAAGGAAGGAGGGAAGGGGGGGTGGCTGATGCCAACTGAACCCTGCTATGACCTTGGTGGAGGAGAAAGGACTACAGATTCCGTCCTCCTGCGCCAGCTCTCAGGGCCCCCCTTCCAGGAATGCGTCCATCTGCCCCAGCCTCCCGAACTTTGCAAACACTGCTCCTCCCCACCTGGACTTAAGAAGATGTCAAAGGATAAGACACCCGGAAACCTAAAATACAAGCGTAGTGATGCATGGTCACTTGGCAACAGTGGGGTGTGCTTTGCTTCATGCCAACGAATGGAGCCTGCCTTCTTGCCAGCAGCCCAGACGTTCAGCAAACAGACGACATGGCAGAAGCAGGGGCACAGAAGCAGAAGGGATCTGTCCAGCAGAGGAGAAATCTTCCACACATTCATGGGGAAAAAAATGCAGGAGAAAAGAATAGATTATTGCTGACAGTAACAGCAGGATGTTTGTGATAAAAGAAAGTACTTGTAATTCAGCAATACTGTGGACCATATTAACTGGGAACAGAAATATTATGTAATGATATGTCACTGAGCAAATGCTTGGAGGACTAGTCCACGAAAATAAGCAGAGATGCCAGTCTGTATTTTGGACTTAGAGCTGGAAAAGAAGGTCATCAAGAACCTTAGCAGAAATACCGTAGAGTTTTGTGGTTTGAACGAGATGAGGGTTTGTTCTATTTTATTTTTTTTTTCCTTTGGTACATTAGCCCTCTTTGGGTGCCTCCCCTGGTATTTAAAGAATAGAAACAAAGATATTATAGGCCATGTCAGGAAGGTCCCCTGGAGGAGGGCATGGCAACCTAATCCAGTATTCTTCCCTGGAGAATCCCATGGACAGAGGAGCCAGGCATGCTATGGTCCATAGGGTTGCAGAATCAGACACAACTGAAGTGACTTAGCATGCATGCACGTGGCCCTATTTGGAAATTTGGAACATTTTACATTTATCTTGGGGCTTCCCTGCTGGTTCAGATGGTAAAGAATCTGCCTGCAATGCAGGAGACATGGGTTCAATCCCTGGATCAGGAAGATTCTCTGGACAAGGGATTGGCTACCCACTTCGGTATTCTTACTTGGAGATTTCATTTGCAAATAGAGCTTGTCAAATAATTTATGACCTTGAACTTCTAGACAGCCATTGTTCTCTAGTAAATGAATTAGAATGTTGAGCATATTATTAATAATTAATATAGTGAGTTTAATGAATGCTTACTGTGTGCCTTTTGGGCATGGACTACGTGCTTTATGTAGTTAATCTTCACAACAATCTTGAGGGAACTGCTGCTGCCCCTATTTCACAGAAGGCGAAACTGAGACTGACAGTGGTTACAGAACCAGTGACAAAGCAGAGCCAGAATTCGACCCCAGGTTTGTGTTTCTCTGAAGCCCTTGCTCATAAAACATGTTGCCTTAAGCAATGTCACCCGGAATATCAAAATAACTACACTCCGACCAGCAGACCTGAGGTTTACCTTCGGCACACCGTTGGCTCACTGGAACATGTGACTGTTTGAACCCTCAACCCTTGAAACAAGCAGGAAATGATGACAGTGTGACAATCGGAGTAGTGAGAAGTTCAGCTGCTCAGTGGTGGCCGACTCTTTGCAACCAATGGACTGTAGCACACTAGCTTCCCTGTCCATCCCCAACTCCCAGAGCTTACTCAAGCTCACGTCCATAGAGTCGGTGATGCCATCCAACCATCTCATCCTCTGTCATTGCCTTCTCCTCCTGCCTGCAAACTTCCCCAGCATCAGGGTCTTTTCCAATGAGTCAGTTCTTCACATTAGGTGGCCAAAGTATTGGAGTTTCAGCTTCAGCATCAGTCCTTCCGATGCATATTCAGGACCGATTTTCTTTAGGATTGACTGGTTGTATCCCCTTGCAGTCCAAGGGACTCTCAAGTTTCTCCAACAGTTCAAAAGCATCAACTCTTTAGCATAGTAGTGAGAAGAGCATTAGACAAATTTGAGAAGAGTTGGGTTTTGGACCTGACTCTTCTTCATATTCTCAGCTTCCTTGGGCATGTCCTTCAGCTGTCTGAATCCCTACAAAATAACAGGAGAGAGAACTTCCCTGTCAGCCTCACCATGGGCTAAATTAAATTAAAGTATGAAGCCGGAAAGCACTTTTAAAACCTCTATACATGTAACACTCAGGTTTATGTAGCCTCAGCCACTGGAATGGAGATCAGTGTTTCCCCTTCATCATTACTTGCCCTCAAACAGCAGCCTCAGAGATTAGATGCTGCCATGAGAAACATTCTCCAAATGCTAGAAATGGTGCAGGATGAGCCTAAGCAATATGACCAAAAATTGGGTGTAAGCCCAGCCCCGGGGCAAAGACAGAAAATAATTCGGTGATTCTTCAAGTGCTCTGTGCCACTAACAAAGGACAGAAAGGGATGACTATTTCCCTGTTTTCTAAACGACTGTTATTGACATTGGTATGGGATGAATGCAGGAAAATCAAATCCTATTGCCTTCTGACTGCATCATTATACACAGTATGAATATTCCATAAATCTATGAGGTATTTAAAAATAGGTAGACCTATCAAAAATTCTATTTTTGTTCTAGTTGCAAAATTATTCGGTCTTTTTTCCTGTGTGCCTGCAAGCTATGTCACTTCAGTCATGTCTGACTCTTTGCAACCCTATGGACTGTAGCCCACCAGGCTCCTCTGTCCTAGGGATTTTCCAGGCAAGATTATTGGAGTGGGTTGCCATCTCCTTCTCCATCTTTCTTCCTAGAAACATGCAAAGTCAGGACTCTTACTAGATCTTGTGGCTCTATATCCTTTGAAATTGCATTTAAAAGTAGTTCCAAAATCCTCAGATTTCTACCAACGTAGTTAGAATTTTGAAAGATTTAACTTTTTGAACTAGGAACTCTTAAAAATCTGATAAAAGCCACGAGTCTGCCCCTTAGATAAAGAACATACATACACACACACATGTGACTACATGGTAAGAAGCTATCCATCGGCCTCTCCAGGTTTACGGAGCCCCAAGGGGAGAACTTCCAGAGCTCACACCTGGTTGTGCAGATTAAGACACTGCCAAGGGGTGAACTGGGGACCTAACTCCAGTCCCCATACCACTGACTAAGCCGTGTTGTACCTGCCCAGAGTGGGTGCTGTGGTCTAATTTGTGCAAAGATACCAAGTAGTCACAGCACTGTCCTGGGACCAGCTCACACCAGATATTAAGCTGAGTCCTTTGTGTGTATCTCATCCCAACTCCATGCTCAATGACAGACATGTTGATAGCGTGAAATCAGCCATAATGTGAATATTTACACCAAGGAAATGAGCAAACTCTACAAGGAAGGGCTGTCCTTAACAAGAGAGCCAGTTGTTGAAGAGTTACTGGCATATCACTGAATATGGTCTAATAGAGACCCCAAGAACCTCTGTTCTGTATTATGATATATTTGAAATGAAAAGCAGAAAACACTATTTAGTTGGAATATAAATAGGTACAGAATTTTGGAGAACAGTATGGAGGTTCCTTAAAAAACTAAAAATAGAGCTACCATATAATCCTGCAGTCTCACTCCTGGACATATACCAGGAGAAAAACATGGTACAAAAGGATACACGCACCCAGTGTTCATTCATTGCAGCACTGTTTACAAAAGCCAAGACACAGAAGCAACCTAAGTATACATCAACAGATGAATGGATAGAGAAGAGGTGGTACATATACACAATGGAATATTACTCAGCCATTAAAAAGAATGAAATAATGCCGTTTGCAGCTACATGGATGGACCTAGAAACTGTTATACCGAGTGAAGTCAGACAGAAACAGAAAGTAGTATGATACCACTTACATGCAAAATATTAAAAAATGATGCAAATGAACTTATTTACAGAACAGAAAGAGACTCACATACTTAGAGAAAGAACTTATGGTTACCACAGGGGAAGGGTGGGGGAGAGGGCTAGATTGAGAGTCTGGGACTGACATGTATACACAACTATATTTAAAATGCATAACCAATAAAGACCTACTTATAGCATAGGGAACTCTGCTCAATATTATATAAAAATCTAAATGGAAAAATTTGCAAGAGAATAGATATATGTATATATATAACTTTTCCATGGGGATGGTCTTGATCCCTGTCTCCTGTACAATGTCACAAACCTCATTCCATAGTACATCAGGCACTCTGTCTATCAGATCTAGGCCCTTAAATCTATTTCTCACTTCCACTGTATAATCATAAGGGATTTGATATATATAACTGCTCACTCTGCTGTACACCTGGAAGTAACACAACTTTCTTAATCAGCTCTGTGTATGTGTGTGTATTAGTTGCTCAGTTGTGCCCAACTCTTTGTAACCCCTTGGACTGTAGCCCACCAGGCTCCTCTGTCCATGGGATTTTTCCAGGCAAGAATACTGGAATGGGTTGCCATGCCCTCCTCCAGGGGATCTTCCCAATCTGGGGATCGAACCCAGGTCTCTTGCATTGTAGGTAGATTCTTTACTGTATGAGCCACCAAGAAAGCCCCATTAATCAACTATACTCCAATATAAAATGAAAAGTTTTTCAAAAAGCAGAAAACACAATTTAAAACCTATATCCTAATTTCCTTTCAGCCTATACTGATTGCTTTAAGGATGAGGGCATGTGGGCTCTGCCTTGTTTTGAGCACAGACATAACAGTTCACAGATGCTGGAGAAGGTATTCATCCTGGAAAAACTGGTTCCTTTTGGATCCCAGCTGGGTCTAAAGACAGCACTGACAGTGCATGAAACCCACTCAAATCAGCTATCATATATCTGCCTAAGTCACTGGAACTCACTCTAGAGAACCATCAAGGACATGCAGAATAAACCAGGCATTCCACTTAGTACCTTCATTCCATTTGCAGAAAGAATCTTCAATCCACCTGTACCGCCTTGACTCATACCTGATTCTCTGCTTTACATATTAGCAAACTGAGGTCCTGAAAGACTGAGCCACTCAGATCACCCAACAAAGTGGCACAGTGGGGAATAGGACCCACATTCCCTGGCTTCCACATCACTATTAGTTTCACAATACCGTGCTGCCATTTTAATAATCTATCCCCTCAACTCATGCGATGCTTAAATGCATAAAAATCAGAAGCTAACTTTAATATCAAGTCCTATAAATGCTGCTAATGATATTTTTCTTTCCCTTATCTTGAGATAGGATATTTCTCATTAAGTGATGCCTCACATTTAGGTAGCACTTAACACACATGAGGTGCCCACAGTATATAATTTGAATGCCTATTCACCCTCTAAGGGTTCCCAATCTCAATCCCTTCAGATCATCTGCCAAGGGGCTTATGGACCTTAATGTTTCTCAGTGAGTTTTCCCAATAGAATACTGGAATGGGTTGCCATGCCCTCCTCCAGGGGATCTTCCCAATCTGGGGATCGAACCCAGGTCTCTTGCATTGTAGGTAGATTCTTTACTGTATGAGCCACCAAGAAAGCCCCATTAATCAACTATACTCCAATATAAAATGAAAAGTTTTTCAAAAAGCAGAAAACACAATTTAAAACCTATATCCTAATTTACTTTCAGCCTATACTGATTGCTTTAAGGATGAGGGCATGTGGGCTCTGCCTTGTTTTGAGCACAGACATAACAGTTCACAGATGCTGGAGAAGGTATTCATCCTGGAAAAACTGGTTCCTTTTGGATCCCAGCTGGGTCTAAAGACAGCACCCTGAGCTACAAACCTGTGTTCTAAATGTAGGCAGCACTGAAAGCAGTTAACTGCCACAGAAACATTAAGAAAACAAAACTAATGATGTCTGCATATAATTTTTAAGATAGGGATTAAAGGGAAGAACTGATGGGGAAAGTAAATCTAAAGTCTCAATCCTCTTCGCATTGCCAAAGAAGAAAAGCCTTGCCCATAACAGGCATAAATTGCTGTGGGACTGCCATCAGGTTGCTTCTGTAGGCTTTTTGAAGAACTGCTCCTTACAACTGAACTCTGTCTTGAGCTGATTCTCCTAGAGGGGGGAAAAAAGTCAGGTCAAACGATTGATTCCAGTTTTGAATTACAGAGGGCTATTGATTTTTCATTAAGGTTTCTGTGCTGCTCTCAAGAGGAGGGAGAGAGAGAGGAAAGTAATTCATTGATCAGAGCGGAGGGCCATGTTCATTTATTGGCTTCCTGCCACGTCCCATTATTCCCGATTCTAAATGTATATTGAAGTCCATTTATTTTCATCATTGCCTCCTGTCACCAGAAATGTCTCCCAGTAACTATTAGTTTAATCATCCTTCTCTCACAATGATAATGAGTGATCATATCCAACATGATCCTGTATTCGTGGATGCTATTCATTGGATTACAGCGTTGTTCCTCCCAAGGCTCTAGTTAAGAGTCTGTCAACACTTTAATAGTCTAAAAAAAAGAACATGAACAGTTTGAAGAGTTTTTTAAATGTTTTTGAATTTTTAAAAAAATCCTGCAGCATTTTTACAGTTGTTATTTACATTTAAAAAAAAAAAAAAGCTTTCCTTCTTTCCTGGAAGATTCATAGATTCATGGATTTTAATCTATCAGTGATGATAATTTTAGACAGTGCATGAAACCCACTCAAATCAGCTATCATATATCTGCCTAAGTCACTGGAACTCACTCTAGAGAACCATCAAGGACATGCAGAATAAACCAGGCATTCCACTTAGTACCTTCATTCCATTTGCAGAAAGAATCTTCAATCCACCTGTACCGCCTTGACTCATACCTGATTCTCTGCTTTACATATTAGCAAACTGAGGTCCTGAAAGACTGAGCCACTCAGATCACCCAACAAAGTGGCACAGTGGGGAATAGGACCCACATTCCCTGGCTTCCACATCACTATTAGTTTCACAATACCGTGCTGCCATTTTAATAATCTATCCCCTCAACTCATGCGATGCTTAAATGCATAAAAATCAGAAGCTAACTTTAATATCAAGTCCTATAAATGCTGCTAATGATATTTTTCTTTCCCTTATCTTGAGATAGGATATTTCTCATTAAGTGATGCCTCACATTTAGGTAGCACTTAACACACATGAGGTGCCCACAGTATATAATTTGAATGCCTATTCACCCTCTAAGGGTTCCCAATCTCAATCCCTTCAGATCATCTGCCAAGGGGCTTATGGACCTTAATGTTTCTCAGTGAGTTTTCCCAACACCCTGTGAGAGGTGGGAGGGATTTTCCCATTTCATAGATGATTTGGTCAAGGCTACAGGGGAAATAATTTACAGGGCCAAGACTCAGGCCTTATCACTGACAAGGTCTCTTTCCACTACACCACAGCTCCCTCTGGTGCCAAAATTGATGGTGTAAACTACTAAAAGCAACTGGAAAAACTATATAAAAGATGTACGCCAGTAAATCGAGCTGGAAAATATCATAGTATTCAGAGTAGCAATCAAGAATACAAAATAATGACAAATAAGTATGACAAAAAATGTGTGAAACTTGTATGACTAAAACTAGACAACTATTGAAAATGTAAAATAAGATCTAACGAAATGAAGAAACACAAAATAGTTTAAATGCATGAGTTCTTTTCCGTGGGAAAAACATGATAAAATTATTCTAAAGCTCCTCTGGATGAGCAGACTATACAAACACAAAGGTTTTTTGAAAAATAAAAACAGTGAAGGGGCATTCCCTCCATCAAATATCAAGATGTAATTTAAAACTTATTTCAAACAAATTGAAAGTGAAAGTCACTCAGTCATGTCCGACTCTGCATGGAGTACACCATCCATAAAATTCTCCAGGCCAGAATACTGGCACGGGTAGCCTTCCCTTCTCCAGGGGATCTTCCCAACCCAGGGATGGAACCCAGGCCTCCCACATTGTAGGTGGATTCTTTACCAGCTGAGCCACAAGGGAAGCCCAAGAAAACTGAAGTGGATAGCCTATTTCTTCTCCAGGGGATCTTCCCAACCCAGGAATCGAACTGGGGTTTCCTGCATTGCAGGCGGATTCTTTACCAACTGAGCTATCAGGAAAGCCCAAACAAATTGAGAACCTGTACAAAAATCAACAGACAGATCAATGGAACTGTTAATAATTAACCGGCCATGAAACAGATTATAACATCAGTTCAGTTCAGTCGCTCAGTCGTGTCCGACTCTTGGCGACCCCATGAATCTCAGCATGCCAGGTCTCCCTGTCCGTCACCAACTCCCGGAGTTCACTCAGACTCACATCCATTGAGTCAGTGATGCCATCCAGCTGACTCATATCTCATCCTCTGTTGTCCCCTTCTCCTCCTGCCCCCAACCCCTCCCAGCATCAGAGTCTTTTCCAATGAGTCAGCTCTTAGCATGAGGTGGCCAAAATACTGGAGTTTCAGCTTTAGCATCATTCCCTCCAAAGAAATCCCAGGGCTGATCTCCTTCAGAATGGACTGGTTGGATCTCCTTGCAGTCCAAGGGACTCTCAAGAGTCTTCTCCAACACCACAGTTCAAAAGCATCAATTCTTCGGCGCTCAGCCTTCTTCACAGTCCAACTCTCACATCCATACATGACCACAGGAAAAACCATAGCCTTATTGATATTTCTCCCGGCAATCTTGATTCCAACTTGTGCTTCTTCCAGCCCAACGTTTCTCATGATGTACTCTGCATAGAAGTTAAATAAGCAGGGTGACAATATACAGACTTGACGTACTCCTTTTCCTATTTGGAACCAGTCTGTTGTTCCATGTGCAGTTCTAACTGTTGCTTCCAGACCTGCATGTAGGTTTCTTAAGAGGCAGGTCAGGTGCTCTGGTATTCCCATCTCTTTATACATGTGTAAACAAAACATTAAATAATCAGAGAAAAAATTATTACATATTTGAAAAATTGAATTTGATATTCATGATACAAAGTACACCAAAATATATTTCAGATTAATTAAACAGTTAAATGATTTTTAAAATTCTGTAAAGCAGGAACTTCCCCAGTGTCTCAGCAGGTAAAAAGAATCTGCTTGAAATGCAGCAGACACAGGAGACATGGGTTCAATCTCTGGGTCAGGAAGATCCCCTGGAGGTGGAAACAGCAACTCACTCTGGTATTCTTGCTTGAAAAATCCCATGGACAGAGGAGCCTGGCAGGCTACAGTCCATAGGGTCACAAGGAGTTGGACAGGACTAAGTGACCAAGCATGCACAAAGCAGGAATAAAATAAAGTAAATATTTTAAATATTTAAAAATTTAAAGCAAGTATTTTATCAGTATAAAACCAACAAAAATTGTGATGCGAAAATAGATTTTACTACATTAAAATGTGAAATGTCTATTTAAACATCACAAACTACAAAAATTAAAGATTCAAATCACACACACAAAGTAAAAATATTCTACTTCACTAGTGTACAAAATCACCAATTATATCATGATAACATTTTTATCTATTAAATTGACAAAACTGTTGTAGATAAGAATAATTAA
Source organism: Cephalophus harveyi (assembly GCA_006410635.1). Classification (NCBI taxonomy): domain Eukaryota; kingdom Metazoa; phylum Chordata; class Mammalia; order Artiodactyla; family Bovidae; genus Cephalophus; species Cephalophus harveyi. The sequence goes on along the minus strand of SJYT01035147.1, from coordinate 7,324 downwards.
GGTTCTAGTGAGACAGATTCTATCACAGTACTGATGGGAGAGTAAATTGGTAACCTTTCTGAAAAGAAGTATACTGCTATGTTTCTAGAGTCTTTAAAATATTTTGAGAACTTGTAGCCCAGAAACTGTATTTCTAGAAATCTTGCCCAAGGAAATGACCAAATAGGTTTCTAAATAAGAATTTGTATAAAAAAATCATTGATAATAACCAAAAATAGGAAATAATCTAAACAAAGATAAAGGAAAATTTTACTTGGGTAGAATCATATAATAAAGTAGCACAGAGACACAAGCATCATGTTTTGAAAGATATTTAATAATATAAATAAATGTTCATTCACAAAAAGAGAAAAACCATGTGGTTCCAAATGTGTAAAAATTCAAATAGCAATGGGAGCGAGGAAAAAGGAATTAACAGGAAAATGATTTAAGACTTAGAGCAAAAGGATAGGAAAGTGAAAGTGTTAGTCAGTCAATCATGTTCGACTCTTTGTGACCCCATGGACTGTAGCCCACCAGGCTCCTCTGTCCACGGAATTCTCCAGGGAAGAATACTGGAGTGGGTTGCCATTTCCTTCTCCAGGGGATCTTCCTAAAAGGGTGTGTGGAAATACAGATGATCATGGATCATCTCAGGACCCTAGTTCAGATGTTGGGGTGAGTGAGAGACTGTGGCCAAACTAAGCAATATACATAAGGTCAAAAGTTGACCTGGCTGTCTTAGACACAAACACAAGTGTCTGCCACATACCCAATTCTCATCTCATTGAGTTCTTGCCCCTATTACCACTACAGGGGTACAGTAGGTAAAAAAATAATAATTTTAGAAAAACATTCAGAAAATAACTAACCCCCTACAGCTCACATTGCACTCAATCAGATGGCAGGAGGGTTACAAATCTATAAGGAATGGTGCTTACATGTCATTGGCTTTTCCCATCAAGGATCTTCAGAGTATGAGGAATAGTTTGTAAAAAAGAGAAAAATAAGTCAGAGAAAGACAAACACCTTATGTTATCACTTATATGTACAATCCAAAAAATAAACTATTGAATGTAGCAACAACAACAAAAATCCAGGTTCACAAATATAGAGAACAAACTAGTGGTTATCAATGGGGAGAGGGCAAAGGAAAGGGACAAGAAACAGGTAGAAGATTACAAGCTACAAACTACTAAGTACAAAATAAACTACAGGGATATATTGTACAGTACTGGGAATATGCCAATATTTTGTAGTAACTTTGAATGGAATATAATCTGCAAAAATTTTGAATCCCTAATATTGTATACTTGAAACTAGTATAATATTGTAAATCAACTATGCTGCTGCTAAGTCACTTCAGTCGCTTCCGACTCTGTGTGACCCCATAGACGGCAGCCCACCAGGCTCCCCCGTCCCTGGGATTCTCCAGGCAAGAACACTGGAGTGGGTTTCCATTTCCTTCTCCAAAAATCAACTATACCTCAATTTAAAAAAAGACAATGTAGCAGCTTAGAAAATATTTTTCATACGTCATAAAAAAATAGGAGACAAAATTGTGTCCATTACAATTTTAACTGCATTAAAGTAGATCTGCATAAGAAAGATGAGAAAAATATGTAAAAGACTGTATTTAATACAATTGCATTTAATATCTGTTATGGTCACTGGCATATAACTGATTTCTTCCCCTGTCTTCCAAGTATTCTATGTTACTACAGGGTAAATTTTTATAATAATATTTTTAACAATAGTTAAAACAATAGTTTTAAAAAGAGAGAAGTCTTTTTCACACTCTCCATAAATTTTTGATTTAATTTTTTTAAATCGAAGTGTAGTTGATTTATAATATTGTGTTGATTTCTGCTCTACAGCAAAGTGATTCAGTTAAACATATATACATATGTCTGTGTGTGTACTTAGTCATGTCCAGCTCTTTGCGACCCTATGGATTGTGACCCACCAGGCTCCTCTGTCCATGGGATTTCCCAGGCAAGAATACTGGAGTGGGTTGCCATTTCCTCCTTCAGGGGATCTTCCTGACCAAAGGATAGAACCCACATCTCCTGTATCTCCTGCATTGTAGGCAGATTCTTTACTACTTGAGCCATTGGGGAAAGGCCCATACGTGTGTGTGTGTGTGTGTGTGTGTATGAAGTTTGAAGTGAAATTCGCTCAGTTGTGTCTGACTCTTTGCAATCCCATGGACTAGAGTACAGAATGTTTTCTAATATTATTAATTGATGTGTTAATAATGCCTGTTTGTTACATTTTACTTATGCATCTGATATTTTACTGCATTTTATGCAGTCTTGAAGTGAAGTGAAAGCTGCTCAGTCGTATTGGACTCTTTGTGACCCCATGGATAGTCCATCGAATTCTCCAGCCCAGAATACTGGAGTGGGAAGCCTTTCCCTCCTCCAGTGGGTCTCCCCAACCCACTGACTGAACCCAGATCTTCTGCAGTGCAGGTGGATTCTTTCCCAGATGAGCCACCACAGAAGCCCGTGTGTGTGTGTGTGTGTGTGTGTGTGTGTGTGTGTATACTTCTTTATATTAAAAAGCAGAGACATTACTTTGCCAACAAAGGTCTGTCTAGTCAAGGCTATGGTTTTCCAGTAGTCATGTACAGATGTGAGAGTTGGACTATAAAGAAAGCTGAGTGCTGAAAAATTGATGCTTTTGAACTGTGGTGTTGAAGACTTTTGGGAGTCCCTTGGACTGCAAGGAAAGCCAACCAGTCCATCCTAAAGAAGATCAGTCCTGAGTGTTCATTGAAAGGACTGATGTTGAAGCAGAAGCTCCAATACTTTGGCCACCTAATGCCAAGAACTGACTCACTGGAAAAGACCCTGATGCTGGGAAAGATTGAAGGCAGGAGGAGAAGGGGATGACAGAGGATGAACTAGTTGGATGGCATCACTGACTCAATGGCCGTGAGTTGTAGCCTGGATAATGGGTTCTTTCTGCATACTATATGATATTTGGTTCCATTAGAATTAAAAAATATTCCATGACAAATTAGAACTTAAATATTTCTATAGTGTTCCCTTTTTAAACGTTCTGCTTAAAAAAGGAAGAATAATAGCTTGAATCCTGAGGCAACAAAACTTATTGAAATTAATTACAGAATGGAAATCATACACTTAATGTTTCAATTCCCAATCTGTGCTCATGGCAAATCATTTAACTTTTCTGAGTCTCAGTTCTGCATCTATAATTTGGAGTATTTTGGAGGAGAAATTAACTTGTCAGAGTTGTTGTAAGAGCTAGAGATTTTGTAAAGCATCATCATTGAAGTAATAGTTTACTATTCAATGTATTTCTGTATATTATCTCATGTAATCCTTAAAAGTTCTGCAGTCAATATGTCAGAAAGTCAGTATGTCTATGATAAGCCTAGAGAGTGTATTAAAAATGTTGAGACATCCCTTTGCTGACAAAGGTCCATATAGTCAAAGCTATACTTTTTCCAGTAATCATGTATGGATGTGAGAGTTGGACAATAAAGAAGGCTGGGTGCCAAAGAATTGATGCTTTTGAACTGTGGTGTTGGAGAAGACTCTTGAGAATCCCTTGGAACCAGTCAATCTTAAAGGAAATCAGTCCTGAATATTTATTGGAAGAACTGATGCTGAAGCTGAAACTCTAATACTTTGGCCAGCTGATGCAAAGAACTGACTCATTTGAAAAGACCCTGATGCTGGGAATGGTTGAAGGAGGGAGGAGAAGGGGACGGCAGAGGATGAGATGGTTGGATGGCATCACCGACTCAATGGACATGAGTCTGAGCAAGCTCTGGGAGTTGGTGATGGACAGAGAAGCCTGGCATGCTGCAGTCCACGGGATCACAAAGAGTCAAACACGACTTAGTGACTGAACAATAACAAAAACCCTATTCTTTTTTCCATTTAAAAAAAAGTAGAAAACCAAGGTAGAAAGAGATTAAACAACTTAGTCAAGGTCACATGCCAAGCAGAGGATTTGAGATCCAAACCTGACCAGAGGCTCAGTGCTAAATTATTATACCAACCTATTTCAAAAGGGCACCCTACATGCAGAAGCTGTTAAAAATAATAATTGTTTTTGTTACATCTTGCATCGACAATGCTGCTTGTCCAAAAGGTCCTTACCCATTCACTGTTCTCACAAGCAATGCCATTTTATATTTATTTTCTACTCAGAACTAGAATATCATACATATGTGTGAATTGGTTAAAAAATAACTCCTTAAGTGGTTAAAAGTCTTACAAATATAAATCCAGCAGTGATTGCACCTTACAGTTCAAGGTAAGAAAGAATGGCTGATGTAAATTGTGCCGGTACACCATCAACATAAACCATCAGGGCACTATATATTACTGAGCAACCTCCAGTCTGTACATATATCTTGATACAAGCAATGCTTCTGACACCAATCACTTCCCGAGATAAAATACAGTTTGTAAGGGAGTAATTTCCACACCACATAAAACAGCACCCTCCCACAAAGGAAACATTTATTTTCATACCAAAAAATACACTCCCAGTGCTGAGTAATACAGACACCCAACACAAAATAAATGCAGTCTGTACTTCCCCCCAAATTGCTATATTTAGTCTCATTTTCCAACCTAAATATTAATTTCTTACCCACAACAGAAAGTGAATATTAAGAATTGGTTCTCAAAACTTGAAATAACTGTATATTTTCTCTACACTCTTTTTCTCCTTGAGATTCATCAGAATTTCTTGGCGAAAATAGACTATGGTTCTAAACAATAGATATGAGGCTGCTTACTGGCAACAAATAAATTATTTCAATATGTGGTACCTCTTTCCCACGTCCCTAACAAGCCCTAGATGGATAATAGGTACCTAATGTTTATTGTATAATCTAAAAAAGCTTTTCATAATCACTGCATTTAACACACCCTGACTAACATCAAGATTAATGTATTTTCATCTAGTATAACACTCAGCATGTGGCATATTTCAGACTTCTAAGAACTCCACAAATGATAAAGGCATACATTATTGCCATCCAGCCACTACCAAGAGGAAACGTGGTCAGGAAATTATTTTCAAAAATAGAAAATGATTTTTGCATATTTAAAATTTTTAATTTAGTTCCATTAAGGTAAAAACATTCCATGAGAAATTAGGACTTTTAGGTATTCTTATGTTGTTCCCTCTTTCAAGAGTCTCTGAAAAGAGGAACAATGATAACCCTAATCCTGAGTGAAAAAAAGATCAGGAATTTAGTGAAATGAATCAGATCATGGAAGCCAATCAGACCTAATTTAGTAGTCGATCAGATTTGTCAGTAAGGTTTTTTAAATGTTATTCCATACCATAGGGCATTGGTGGAGCTGAGCTCAAACTACAAATTACCACTGGATTTTATCGGAGTCTTCCTCTGATGTACTTTAAAAATGAAAGTGATGGATCTATTATTCCCATACCTCTCTCATCCTAGGAACATGCACATAAGTAAAGCCAAATCAGATCAACTCTGACCACTGACCATTTTCTATGATTTATGGTAGCAATTGCAACAGCTATGCATTTGAAGCAAGAAGAGATATATTTTAAATATTTATTTAGATCAGAAGGTATTCTCAGTTTCAATCCCTTTAGATATTACCTAGAAATAAGAATTCATATCGATTCATACAGTTTTGCCAGAAAAGAAAAGACCAGGATGAGAACATTATTTCATACCCTACCAGACCAGGAAAGGAAAAGAACAGATTAGAAGACAGTGGGGTTAAAAACAGTCAGGTCTGACTTTATGACTAATTTATAGTATATATATATATATGAAAAAANTCTTACAGGGGACCATGTCCTTAAACCTATGATATCTGATGTTAACTTTGTGTGACCTAGATGGGAGGGATGGTGGGTGGGTGGGAGAAAGGTCCAAGAAGGAAGGGATCTGTGTATACATATAGCTGATTCACTTCATGGTACAACAGAAACTAACACAATGTTGTAAAGCAATTATACTCCAGCAAAAAGCAATAATAAATAATTTTTTTTTAACTGTATTGCAGTGTATCACTGAATGTCCCCAGCAGGTATCTAAATGCCTACATGTCTTTTGCTTTAAACTGGTTAAGGAAAAATCAAGGACAGCACACCATCATAGTTATACAACTGGAGCATGACAGAAGGGAGAATAAAAGCCAACTCTCCAAGGCTATTCTTCTACCCATAAAGATAGAATGTCTTGCCACACATCATGCAATCACTCATGTTGCTATCACCCTGCTTTTAATACCCCCAAAAATACACTGGCAATGTTCTATTACAACCCTGAAAGATATCAAGTTTGATACTTGCCTCCAAAGAAGATTGTTAACACTGTCCCTGAAGAAATCTGAGAGTAAATAATACAGTTCCCATCTTCACATTTCAGTAAAATACTGATGGGGATGTCTGCTTGCTAGATAAAACATATCTATCTTTTTCATTACCTGGAATTCTTTGGACATATCCACTTGACCTCAGATTCGTAGAAATTTTCTGCCTCTTGATTTCATTTTCTAACACTAACAATATAAAACAAACTGAAACTTTATATTCGTATCACAGATAAATTCTAAATATAAGTCGAATTTATAATCAACAGTCCTTTAGAATGTAATGGCTTTGCAAAGAGAGGCACAATATAAACAATACAGGCAGAATGAATTACATCATAATGCCATTTCTTCTGTATTCTTTGGATTTACCTCTTGAAACATTTTTTCTTTTTTTCCTTTTCTTTTGAAAGGTTAAGTATATTAAAAGCTAAGCTTATAGTTTAATGGTTCTGAGTGTTACACTGGATCATAATATAAAGCTATCTACTCTATACAAAAAATATAGTCAATACTAAACTCTTCTTCCTATTAGAAACTACTCATTTATTTTTCCCATGTGATTCCTTTAAGGTAAAAATTTTCTGAATTTTGCATTGTTATTTATAAAATAATTTCTTTCTAAAAGAAAATCCATGTTTAAATGTTCTTTATTTGGTAAGAAAATAATAGAATTGCAAAAAATCTCAGAAATGAACAAAAGGAAATTAAATGATTTACTCTAAATCATGCTAATAATGAGGCTAGTTAAGTGCCAGAATCTGAGTGTTTTTGCAAGATTTGGGGCTATTTCTATTACATTACTTCTGCTTCCATCATTGGTATTGTAACCAGTGATTTCAAGGACTATTTAGAAGGAAGCAATTATAGAATACAATCATTAAAAGTAGTGCAAAGAAATAGAGGAAAACAAAAAATGGGAAAGACTAGAGATCTCTTCAAGAAAATTAGAGATACCAAGGGAACATTTCATGCAAAGATTGGTTCAATAAAGG
>SJYT01035144.1:665307-733488 GCA_006410635.1 Cephalophus harveyi | reverse complement strand
GATATGCATAAAGCAAAAATATACATTAAACGAATAAGAAATCATTCTATTCAGTAAGTGTCAGTACTTTTTCTTAAAAACAAAATGTAGATGTAGAATACCACCTTGTCATTCTTTTGATATTGCATTGAGAATCCATACAAAATATACAGTAGCAAAAAAAAAGAATACGTGCCAAAATATAACAATAGAAAACAGTTTAAAAAAAAGCACTTTTCTTGCAGATTATCACTGTATATGAGAATATCTAGGAAAATCAACAAAAATTGCTAGAGGAAAACTTTTCAATTAAACTGCAGTGTATAAATAATGCTTATATATTAAAAAAGTGAAAATACAAAAGATATTTGTATTCATTTCCTGTGGCTCCTATAACAATATATTACAAACTTGAAGACTATATCAATAGAAAAATTTCCCTTTATATTTCTGGAAGCCGGATACACGAAATCAGCATCACTGGCCCTGAATTGAGGTGTCAGCTGTATTCCTGTCTCTTATACACATCTGATGACTAGATGATGAACTATACTGTATTTTAAGAACTGTATAGCAAAATAAAATTTTGAAAAATAAAAGCAAATTTGCTTACTACAAATTAAATAAAAATTTTCATATGCTGTGTATTCCATTAGCTTCTGGATCTAGGTAATTTTTCTAGCTCAGTGAAATAAAGAGCTTAACCTCATTAAATATCAAATAAATTTATAAAAAGAAATATGAACAACTAAAGGTAAATTTCTAGGATTTTATATATACATACACAGCACTGATAAACACACACACATATGCATCTGTGTGTATATATGTATACACATTCGTATACACATATATATGCATACATGCAAATTTTATATACACATATATATATGCCTATATAAGGTAATATGTAAATGGCCTTAACTCCCCTATAGAAAAATGTGGACCATTGACTAGATTTTTAAAAATTCAAAGTTATTTTGTCTATAAGTCGAATAAGCAAATAGACCAGAAGCAAAAGAATAATTTAGACTGTACCAGGCTTGTGTGGATAACAGAATTAAGAATAGTTAATGTATCTATCTCAAACAATATAGCATCTGAGAAACATTAAGGAAAATAGAATTACATCTAGATATAACTGCAATTTCAAATTAACTCAGCTACCTGCATTATTAGATCAATATATTAAGATTATACAATAAAAATGATGAGTCTGGACTATAACACTGTATTGACCAGTTACCTCATAATAACATTGTGTCTGAAGAGATATGCTAGATAAAATAGGTTGAGTTTCTAAGTGGTTGAACAACTGAAACCAAAAGGCTTTAATTAATGGATTGAAATCAAAAGTAAGGGAAGTTTCAAGGAACATCCCCAGAACACTTTTCCCTGTTTGATGCAATAGTTCAAATAAGTTTAAAAATGGCATGCTTATCAGATTGGAAGAGTAGCGTTCTGTTGTTTATTTGCTAAGTCATGACCGACACTTTTGCAACTGCATGGACGGTAGCCAGCTAGTCTCTTCTGCCCATGGGATTTCCCAGGCAAGAATGATGGAGTTAGTTGTCATTTCCTTCTCCAGGAGATCTTCCTGACCTAGGGATTGAACCTGCAGCTCCACTGCATTCCCTGCATTGCAGACGGATTCTGCATTGATGACCGCTGGAAATGCAAATTGCTTACTAAATGTTATTTTAATATATTTGATAGAATTATTCATGCCAGATGAGTAGAAATCTATTAAGGTGGATTTTAATAAAGATCCTAATGTGTTATTACACTTTGGACCAAAAGGTCAAATGTATAACTATAAGTCTGTAGAAATTACTTAAAAGATTATCTTAAAGAAATATTAGGTGTTGAGGTTGACAGTAAGCTCAGCATCAGCCAACAGTGTCTATAGGAACCAGGAAACCTATAGTAAGCATAAACTGCACTTAAGAGCCAGCATAGATTGAAGCAGGAAAAGGATCAATTTTATGGGCTTATAAATAAACAAAGTATAATAATAAGAAGAAACATAAATACTCTAAAAGTTACTTAATTTTAAAAGACAAATACCAATGGATTCCCTGAAGAATGATGTACAAATAGTGAAAGAACAATCTCTGTATTCCATAAGCTGTTGTAAACATATGGGTGTATATAAATTATCAAAAAACAGCCAAAATAGCCCCCCAAAATTAGCATTATATACCATTTATGAATAGAGATACAGAGTGAACATAACTTATACATTGCATTAAAGTATTACTCATGGTTTAAGCACTCTCAGTGAAGAAAGGCATGTTCAGTATATGCAAATTTTCTGTACCACAATCAAGTAAAATATATGTTATATATAATACATATTTATATTTATAGTTTTATCCAGATCTTCATTAACATGACTGGAAGAAATTCATGTCAGCAATGTTTTGGGGGTTTCTCCCCTTACAGATTTTGTGGAGAAGCATTTAGAAGAACATTTTGAGAAGTGTATTCTGGGCTTTAGTTTTCCTTGATTATGGCTCATGGGTTCATTGCCCAAACAGCCATATTTTCTTTAAGGTCTGTGATTTCATTTTTTCATTTTGAAGTTTGTGCAAGGATTTTTCAATGGCTCCCAAGATCTGTTTTAATTGTCTGAACTGTGTGTTCTTCCCTATCAAATTGCCATTGCTCTAAATACTGTGTGTTGTGGCAGATAATGGACTTGTCCCATTTGATGGTGTTCCTCTTAGGAAAAACTTAGACATTTATTCATTCCTTCCAATATTAGCCTAAATATACCACTTTCTAGCTTTCAAATCCTCTTTTCTTGACAATTTGGCATCATCATTCTATGAGCCTATTTTTCAAATAGAGAAATATACTTTGTGACATTTGTCTTTTCAGTACTTGGAAAATTTTCCTTCAGAATCTGCAGATTCATAGCTTTATCATAGATAACTCTGCTTCCAAGATCTTAGAGAAAAAGCCCAAAGATTAGACTTGGAAAATTTCTTAGGTGAGTAGTGATTAAATTCAACCACATAATGATAACAATCAGGAAATTATTGACTTAACATGTCACATAAGATATATGCATTTCATAGGTATTACACTCTAATTTGACTGTCATTTTATATCATTTTAGATGTGTTATATAGTGAAATACTATAAAATCCCCTGATATGCAAGATATGCATAAAGCAAAAATATACATTAAACGAATAAGAAATCATTCTATTCAGTAAGTGTCAGTACTTTTTCTTAAAAACAAAATGTAGATGTAGAATACCACCTTGTCATTCTTTTGATATTGCATTGAGAATCCATACAAAATATACAGTAGCAAAAAAAAAGAATACGTGCCAAAATATAACAATAGAAAACAGTTTAAAAAAAAGCACTTTTCTTGCAGATTATCACTGTATATGAGAATATCTAGGAAAATCAACAAAAATTGCTAGAGGAAAACTTTTCAATTAAACTGCAGTGTATAAATAATGCTTATATATTAAAAAAGTGAAAATACAAAAGATATTTGTATTCATTTCCTGTGGCTCCTATAACAATATATTACAAACTTGAAGACTATATCAATAGAAAAATTTCCCTTTATATTTCTGGAAGCCGGATACACGAAATCAGCATCACTGGCCCTGAATTGAGGTGTCAGCTGTATTCCCTCCAAAAGCTCTGCGGAGAAACCGCTTCTCGGCTCTTGCAGCGTCTCGGCCTGCTGGTATCCCGCTGCTGGTAGGCGAATCACACTGAGGGCCTCTGCGGTCACATTCTTCTTTTTCTTCTGTGTCAGGAACTCTCCTGATAGTTTCAGTCCTTGTGGAAAATTTCATAGAAATTGACAAACTGTTAGTAAAATTAAATTTAAAAAGCATGCTGCTTTAGTTAATAATTAACACATTAAAAAATTAATGATAACAAATTTACCATGTCAGTTTTTAAGATACATGAAACAATTATAACTACCACTTTTTTTTTTTTTTAATGTTATTTTATTTTGCTCTTTCCCATCTGCAGCTACTCTTGTGGGAATTCAGAGTCATACAAACGACACAAAAAATAAAAGACCAAGACACCCTGAGGGAGATGCATGGTGAATACTAACCAGAGGTGAGGGGCCCTGGCGAAGCTGTGGGCCGGGCTGGGTGGTTTCCACGGGGTTCCTGGCAGAGGGCCATGTCCAGTTTCATCCCGCTGAGACTCAGGAGTCGGTGCAGAAAAGAAGCAGAGCTCACACCAGGGGCTCTGGCTGAGGCAGTGAGGGGCCCAACACCCAGAGAAGAGTCAGCAGGAGGGGTCTGGGCAGGGAGGGCGAGGGATGTGGGCAGCAGGGCCCAGTATCCCCACAGGGTAGCCGGGGTCGATAACACTACTGTGGGCCTTCAGTACACCCATGGTTGTGCCGGCCCACCTTGACGGGCACTTAGCTGTGCTTTCAGGACTCAAAGAAGTTGTACACCGGGCTGTCACTGCAGCTAGTGACCGAGGGGTCCTTGTCCCCATTCACTTCTTTGCCCGTAGAGTCTTTGATGTAGTAGGTACCATCTCTGAACTCCAGCCGGAAGACATCCGAGCTGGAGCAGTTGGTGGCCAGGGTACCCGTGACCTTACAGTGGCCCATGAAGCTGTGCTCCCAGGGCAACACCACAATTTGGCGGCTCATCAGCTTCCGACGGACATGGACCAAATCAGCTACTGTCTCCAGCGAAGCAGCCAGCCTGCTGTTGCTCTTGGGTCACAGACTTGCCACTGGAAACACTCAGGATGATCCTCCGATCACACCTCTTGACGCCAAAGGAGCTGCTGGCGTCCTGGGTGGAGCGGTGGATGGCACCCTCCCAGGGCAGCCGGCATCCAACATTTGGACAAATGGGTGCAGAAGGTGCGCTTTTTCCGTGAGGCCCTTGCTCTCCAGCTGGAAATTCTCTTGGTCGGTCCCGACTGGCCAACAGGTCCGCACCCTGGTGCGTAGACATACAGGTCTCCCATCCGCCTCCTGAAGCTGGACCTGGGTGCAGCTCCGCTCCAGGGTGAAGACTTCATCTTTGCCGTCCTTAGTGGCCTGGCCTTCCTTGAACGTGATGGTGCCAGACACAGGCCCTCCCAGTCGCGGAAGGCCACTGACCAGGATGGTCCCGAAAGCTGGATGGAGCGGCAAGCCTGGGCCACGCAGGTAGGCCTGTGTCTCAGTGCAGGAAGAGGTAGACTGCCAAGCCGTAATGCGGGTCCTGGAAGGCCCAGGCGATGAGCAGGTGGACGCTGCAGGGCAAGGGGCGGTCCTCTGCACTTGGAAGACAGTCTACCTGCCCAGGTGCACATCGTACTCGCGGCCTGGGCTGAAAAAGCGGCAGAGAGCGCTGGACCCCAAGTGTTTGCAGGTCAGGTTGTCATCCTTGGTTGCTGCCAGGTAGCAGCCCAGGTTCTGCATGGGCACCCGGCTGCCCTGCCTGCCTGGTCAGGTTACTTCAAGTGTCCAGAGCGGCTGTCACTTCAGACGGCTGGCCCACAGGTTCATCTCAAATCCAGGCGTCTGGGCCTTGGGTGCTTGTTGCAGCTAACAAGACCCAGTTGGATCTGCAGTGCCTCACTTGTGCTCTGGGAGGTTTTGCTGGCCACGTGGCTCAGGTCCTTGGGTGTGGCCCTTCTCTTTCGTCCAGCTGCCATGGCCACGGTGCGCACCCTCAGAGGCCCTCTGTAATCGCTACAATTTTTTGACGTAGTATTAAGAAGAATAAAAATGTCCGGTGGAAAAAGAGCTAAAAATGGACTACATACATTCCAACTACAATTGAAAAAGAATAGAAATGTGAGTAAGCATGACTTTCATGGGCTTTAAATCTGAGTTTAGATATTAATTAACTCCTCCTTCATTCTACACATTGAAATAAACTGCAAATAATATATCTAAATAGAATATTTTTGTGAGATTAAAAACACAATGTGATATTTGTTCCAAATAAAAAGAAATTTGGGCAATGATGACAGAAATGAGAAGGTTAAATCTGTGATAGATAGTTTAAGCATGTCCATCATAAAATTGTACCAGGAAGACTTTCAGACACAAGCAATAGAAAACTCCACCTAGAATGACTTAAACAATAGCAGTGCTTAATTATCTTAAAATCAAGGAAGTCTGGAAATGGGTGATCTAGAACTGGTATAGCTCAATGATATTAAGAAAGATATTCTGCTACTCCATTTTCTAAAGCTGGTTTCTTTTTTTGACTGTAGACATACTGAACCGTGGTTTGCAGATTGAAATGTGGTTTGTAGATGGCTGCAACCCCTCCAGACACCATGACTGTATTCAAAGCAAATAATCATGGGAGATGCTGATAAAAATGAGTTTTTCATTCTTTTTTTTCCCCTAATAGAAGAAAAATAATTCTAAGTATTCTTTTCAGAAAATTTAATGTCAGTCTTAATGGTAAGAAATGGGTGATATGGCCCCTACTGGATGAAAAAGTGGATATCTGGTGAAGAAGAATGTAGGCTTGGTAATGAAGGGATTACCGATACTTGGAGCTGTGCAAATAACAGAACTAGAATGTTTTGGCTGGAAATAGATTGAATATCTACTGATTAAGAACCAGAATGTGTGCAACATAAACCTATAACATTAATCTAGTTCTTGGTGGGTAATCAGTTCAGTTCAGTTCAGTCACTCAGTTGTGTCCGACTCTTTGCAACCCCATGAATCGCAGCATGCCAGGCCTCCCTGTCCATCACCATCTCCCGGAGTTCAATCAAGCTCATGTCCATCAAGTCAGTGATGCCATCCAGCCATCTCATCCTCTGTCGTCCCCTTCTCCTCCTGCCCCCAACCCCTCCCAGCATCACAGTCTTTCCCAGTGAGTCAACTCTTCACATGAGGTGACCAAAGTACTGGAGTTTCAGCTTTAGCATCATTCCTTCCAAAGAACACCGAGGGCTGATCTCCTTCAGAATGGACTGGTTGGATCTCCTTGCAGTCCAAGGGACTCTCAAGAGTCTTCTCCAACACCACAGTTCAAAAGCATCAATTCTTTGGTGCTCAGCTTTCTTCACAGTCCAACTCTCATGTCCATACATGACCGCAGGAAAAACCATAGCCTTGACTAGACGGACCTTTGTTGGCAAAGTAATGTCTCTGCTTTTTAATACGCTATCTAGGTTGGTCATAACTTTCTTTCCAAGGAGTAAGCATCTTTTAATTTTGTGGCTGCAATCACCATCTACAGTGATTTTGGAGCCCAAAAAAATAAAGTCTGACACTGTTTCCACTGTTTCCCCATCTATTTCCTGTGAAGTGTTGGGACTGGATGCCATGATCTTAGTTTTCTGAATGTTGAGCTTTAAGCCAACTTTTTCACCCTCTTCTTTCACTTTCATCAAGAGACTTTTTAGTTTCTCTTCACTTTCTGCCATAAGGGTGGATAATGGGTGATGCTAACGGGTGGGTAATAGGTGATGCTAAAATCATGTATCTGACATGTGGATATAAGCAAACTCCAATGCTTCCTTCATAGCTCAGATGGTAAAGAATCTGCCTGCAGTGCAGGAGATCCAGGTTCAATCCCTGGGTCAGGAAGATCCCCTGGAGAAGAATGGCTATCCACTCCAGTATTCTTGTGTGGAGAATTCCATGCACAGAGGAGTCTGATGGGCTACAGTCCATGAGGTCCCAAAGAGATGAATAAGACTGAGTGACTGACATGTTACACTATGATGTTAAAATACATCTATGAAATCAACAGAGGTAAATTAAAATGTTGGTGTTCACCAATTCATTCATTTATTCATCCAATTAGAAGCTAATTGTTATGTTTATATCAAGCAATATGCTAAGTTCTAGGTATATATTAATGAGTGAAATAATCTTTGCCCCCATAATGCTGAATTTAGTGATTGATTCAGTAAAAACTGATTAAACTTTGGAAAATCGAGTATACTTAAATATCACTGGTAGTTTAAAACAAATTGCTATAGTTTCCTCAGAGTTATCTTGAAACTCTTAACATCTGTAAAACTACAGAGTTAATACTGTGATTAGACTTTAATTTTTCAAAATTTATTTTCTTCTGAAATATATATGGCAACTTAATGAAACACTAGAAACAACTAGTTATCTAACAGTAAGTGAGCAACTTATCAAGCTAGCTTTAATCATACATTAAAATATAATGTGACTATTAAAATTATTAGGCTTAGGGAAATAAGCTTGTATAGAAGTGTATATACACAACAAATGAAAAATCAGATAAAATAAAAATATATCAAAACTAGTTATAATCTTCCTTATTGCTCAGAGATTTGAAAATTCCTCCTTCTTTTATTTTACCTAGGGAATGTCTCCTCATTCTTAGCAGACTGTTATCAATAACTTATCTGCTGGGAAATCTTCCCTGATACTTTCCCTATTCAACTAATTTATTAGAAATTGAACATTTCTGTCTTGGAGCTAGTAATCTCTGTCAATTCCTATTTTGTTTGTTATTGTAGCTTAACAGAAATGAAGGTCAAACCTGACTCTTTTGGACCCCATGGACTGTAGAGTCCATGGAATTCTCCAGGCCAAAATACTAGAGTGTGTAGCTGTTCCCTTCTCCAGGGGAATTTCCCAACCCAGGAATCGAACCCAGGTCTGCTGCATTGTGGACAGGTTCTTTACCAGCTGAGTCACAGGGGAAGTGGAGCTGATGAAATTGCAGTTGAGCTATTTCAAATCCTAAAAGACGATGCTGTGAAAGTGCTGCACTAAATATGCTAGCAAATTTGGAAAACTCAGCAGTGGCCACAGGACTGGAAAAGGTCAGTTTTCATTCCAATCCCAAAGAAAGACAATGCCAAAGAATGCTCAAACTACCACATAATTACACTCATCCCCCACGCTAGCAAAGTAATGCTCAAAATTCTCCAAGCCAGGCTTCAACAGTACATGGACCATGGACTTCCAGATGTTCAAACTGGATTTAGAAAAGGCAAATGAACCAGAGATCGAATTGCAAACATCTGTTGGAACATCAAAAAAGCAAGAGTTCCAGAAAAACATCTGCTGGTTTATTGACTATGTCAAAGCCTTTGATTGTATGGATCACAGCAAACTGTGGAAAATTCTTGAAAAGATGGAAATACTAGACCACCGACCTACCTCCTGAGAAATCTGTATGCAGGTCAAGAAGCAACAGTTAGAACTGTACATGGAACAACAGACTGGTTGTAAATTGGGCAAGGAGTACAACAAGGCTGTATATTGTCACCCTGCTTATTTAAATTATATGCAGAGTATATCATGAGAAATGCTGGGCTGGATGAAGCACAAGCTGGAATCAAGATTGCCAGGAGAAATATCAATAACCTCAGATATGCAGATTATACCACCCTTATTGCAGAAAGCAAAGAAAAGCTTATCAGCCTCCTGATGAAAGTGAAAGAGGAAAGTGAAAATGTTGGCTTAAAGCTCAACATTCAGAAAACTAGGATCATGGCATCCGGTCCCATTACTTCATGGCAAGTAGATGAGAAAGCAATGGAAACAGTAAGATACTTTATTATTATTATTTTTGGCTTCAGACTCACTGCAGATGGTGACTGTACCCATAAAGTTAAAAGATACTTGCACCTTGGAAGAAAAGGTACGACCAACATAGACAGTATATTAAAAAGCAGAGACATTACTTTGCCAACAAAGGTCCATCTAGTCAAATCTGTAGTTTTTCCAGTGGTCATGTATGAATGTGAGAGTTGGACTATAAAGAAAGCTGAGCCCTGAAGAATTGAAGTTTTTGAACTGTGGTGTTGGAGAAGACTCTTGAGTCCCGTGGACTGCAAGGAGATCCAACCAGTTGATCCTAAAGGAGATCAGTCTTGAATATTCATTGGAAGGACTGGAGTTGGATATCCAACCAGTTGATCCTAAAGGAGATCAGTCTTGAATATTCATTGGAAAGACTGAATATTCATTGGAGTTCTCCAACTCCAATACTTGGACCACCTGACGGAAACAGCTGACTCATTTGAAAAGACTCTGATGCTGGGAAAGAGTGAAGGTGGGAGGAGAAGGCGGTGGCAGAGGATGAGATGGTTGGATGGCATCACTAACTCAATGGATATGAGTTTGAATAAACTCTGGGAGTTGGTGTTGGACTGGAGGCCTGGTATAGCGCAGTCCATGAGGTCACAAAGAGTAGGACACGACTGAGCGACTGAACTGAACTGATGAACTAGTTATACATGCTTCTGTCTCTGATTTGTTGTCCCTTCTTTAAAGGAAGACACAGTCTGTTATTCATCTCTGTATTCTTGAGAACTTAGACATGGCATTTCTCTCTGTGTCCTCAATATCTTCAGATATGTCTGTCACAGGAAAGGTGCACAAAAAATGTTTGCTGAATTAAGCCAGTAAGGACTCAGTACTGAGTAAGTGTTTTGATTTTCATAGGATTACAGTCATGTTGATGATCAGAATTGAGTTCCAAATAGGTTAATAAAATTTCAGTTTCATTAAAAGCATTTATTCTGGAGTACATGTAACACTTTGATTGTTTTCATGCAGGATGTTTTTGCAATATGAAGTCTATTAACATATATACGTAGAACTTTGAAGGTCTGTTTTTTAAGTGTGAGCTCCTGCTGGTTCAGTTAGATTATCTGTTCCTTCATGTCTGGACTACGGAACTCAATATCACACCTGACTCAGCTTTCTTTGATTAAACCTGCCAGGTAGTTGGCCAGACTGAATGCTGTTGGTATAGCTTATTATCCTTAAATAACTACATGCATTATTCTCTAGTTTAAGATCCAAGATAGCTCTCTATTTTTTTTTTTTTATGTTTTTTGTTTGTTTTGCATCTATGTGAAAACAGAGTAGGAGGGATCTTGGTTACACAGTTGTTGCTCAGTGACTAAGTCATGTCCTACTCTTTCGATCTTATGGACTGCAGCACACCAGGCCTCCCTGTCCTTCACCATCACACAGAGCTTGCTCAAACTCCTGTCCATTGAGTCAGTGATGCCATCCAACCATCTCATCTTCTGTCATCCCCTTCTTCCCCTTCCTTCAATCCTTCCCAGCATCAGGGTATTTTCCAATTAATAAGTTCATCACAACAGGTGGCCAGAGTAATGGAGCTTCACTTTCAGCATCAGAACTTCCAAAGAATATTCTGGATTGATTTCCTTTAGGATTAATTGGTTTGATCTCCTTGCCTTCATACAGAGAAATAGTATAAAAGTGTCTCCTCTTTTATTATTTCCCTCTCAACAAGTTACCAAATAATACTGTTCACTGATTTTCTATCCTTATATGTGTTTCACGAGAGTGTATTTTATTTAAAGATGCGAAAGTCAAAGTTTTCTGACTCTTCCCCTTGAATTTACACAGGCTTAAACAAAGGAATAAGCACAGAATGAATGGTTCAAATAAGTATGTGTACATACAAGTTCTGCCAGTCTCTGAATTTAACCTAAAATATCCTGAATCTCTACTCCAAAGTAGTAATTATGGTGCCTGATCAGTTCTATTTTTTCTTTCTTTTGTGGAGGTTTTAGTGTTTTATCCAATAAAGACAGCTATCAAGATTGCTTTAAAAGCTGCTGACAAAGATAGATGGAAATAGAAAGTCTTTGATGTGAAATCAGCAGTACTATTTTCATTGCATGTTTTTCTACAAATCTCCATGAAAAATTAAGTTCTGTCTCCTTTTAAGGACGGGAGGTGTCTGTGTGTGTGTGCGTGTGTGTGCGTGCGCCTGGACGTGTGTGTGTGTGTCACGGTGGTGGGGAGATGAGGGAGTGATATGAAAGGTTACAATACAAAAGAAAAGAATTCTCTCCCCTTTCTCTTAGCCAAACAGTTTAGGTTTAACTGCCCTTGTTTTTGTTGGACTTGAATAGAAAAATGAGGTATTTTAATCTTCTTTTTCAAAACATACAGTCTTATGGAAATTTAAGTCAACAGCTGCTCAATTGTCAAGTCACAGGCTAAATTCAAGTCTGAGAAAAGAAGAAAATCTGTTTAAATGAAATCTTGTTTGAATGAAGGCCATAGGTTTCAGCATTTGTATCTGAAAAAAAAATTAAATTGTTACTAAAGTAAAGAAACTTTTCTTAGGATGATGTGTTGAAAATGTTGGAAAATCAATATTCAACATAAAATCAGAAACTGAAGTGTGTCAAGTGTGGGATCACCAGAAGTTTGAGAGCATTGAACACCATAAAGTCATGAATTCTTCAAGGTCAGATGTTTGACCTCACACAGTTTCCAGTGTATAGGAAGTGTTCTAGAAAAAAATGTGTGTTGGCCTAGGGAACAAAAGGAACAGTCAAAGAAATCAAGTAGTCATTTTTTCCCCATTTTCTAAAGGTCTTATATAACTGAGTTCTACTTTAGAAAGATTAATGATAGCTGGCAGGATATATAGTTGTGTGAAAGATAGGCAATTATTTGAATGTTTTTTAACAGTTCAGAAAATTAAGATATAAGCTCTTGGTCAAGAGTGGGAATGGCCTTTCTCATTATGATGCTGATTAATGGACTGATTATTTTTCTTCATATATGATAAAAGCCTGTGTTCACATGTGTTTTGCTTGTAAAGGTATGATAAGATAATGTGAGTTTTTCCCAGAGTAGATTGGCTGCAAGTCTCTGTATCCTATAAATGTAATGACCTTGATGAAAATATACTGATTTAAACACCAGACATTAGATTTGCAGATGCAGAAAATCAATGGTGTTAATATACTAAAACTTATTATACTCATGCAATGATTCATACTAAAGAGACTTAAGGAGAACTCATATATAAATAACATGACAATGTATTAATTTATTATGGTGGTGTTTTCTATGGCCGTCTTCATTGTAGATGTATATCATATAGACAGAGTTGGAATCTGTTAGGACTGTAGTCATTCCTGTTGAGTCAAACTCTCAGATCCCTTCAGTCAAGTAACACTCTGCTCAAAGGTGTTCTCCATTTATCACTGCTATCTTTTCTGTTTAAATTGGTCAGTGCCTCATGTGCAAGGCTTAGTGATTTTTTCACCCTGTACAGTACTCTCCTCCCCAGTGTTTCCTGAACGAGATCTCTACCACACTCTTACCTCCAAAACTTTCTCTTCCAACCATAATCTCTAGAACTGTCTCTCTGGCATCATGAAAAGAGCCCTACCATTAGATTCCTCACTTCTTTGCCATACATGAAACTTGACCCTCAGCAGAAGATAGCACTTTAAATGCTAACTGCTTATTTCCTCACACCTGCAGTCCTGCATAGTGAGGTAGTATTACCATGCTGCATACTCTCTACAGTAGTACTTCTAGCAATAAGTACTCCAATTTTTTATGAAACTGGTGTTAGAGTGTGCACGTACACTCCATGCACACACAGTTTCAACTCACTTAAAACTTACATTTCACTGTACAGTTATTGCCACCTTCATATCAACAGCATCAGCAAAAACATCTAGTACAGTCCCTCTTATTTATCAAAGCTTTTGGTGACTATCTCATTAACTTTGTCTTCACCCAATTCCCCCCTTTCCATGAAATTAAAAGACCCTTGCTCCTTGGAAAAAGTTATGACCAACCTTGACAGCATATTAAAAAGCAGAGACATTACTTTGCCAACAAAGTCCGTCTAGTCAAGGCTATGGTTTTTCCAGTAGTCATGTTTGGGTGTGAGAATTGGACTATAAAGAAAGCTGAGCCCCAAAGAATTGATGCTTTTGAACTGTGGTATTGGAGAAGACTCTTGAGGCCCCTTGGAATGCAGGGAGATCCAACCAGTCCATCCTAAAGGAAATCAGTCCTGAATATTCATTGGAAGGACTGAAGCTGAAGCTGAAACTCCAATACTTTGGCCACCAGATGCGAAGAGCTGACTCATTTGAAAATACCCTGAGGCTGGGAAAAATTGGAGGCAGGAGGAGAAGGGGACAAGAGAGGATGAGATCACTGACATTACTGACTCCATGGACATGAGTTTGAGTAAGCTCCAGGAATTGGTGATGGACAGGGAAGCCTGGCATGCAGTCCAAGGGTTCCCAAAGAGTCGGACATGACTGAGCAACTGAACTGACTGAGCAACTGAACTGACTGACTGACTGATTGAAATCCTGCCTTTATCATCTTTGGTAACACCAGTGTACGCATGGACTCTGTAATCCTCATTTCTAAAGACTGTCCTCAGTCCCCTATTCTAAATGTTATTATAAATGTAGATTATTTCCACTTGTTTGTTGTTATGCAGTCACTAAATTGTGACTGTTTGTGACCCCATGAACTGCAACAGCATCAGACCTACCTGTCCATCACCATCTCCCAGAGTTTGCTCAAACTCATGTCCATTGAGTCGGTGATGCCATCCAACCATCTCATCCTCTGTCGCTATGTAATCACTGATTCAGATAACATATTCTTGGAGTACAGCTTGCTTTCCTAGCTGTGGTTGTTCTGGGCCTCAGTGAAAGTTCCAGTTCATCGCCTTTCTAAATTCACATGATCCTTCAGGCATCTCATTTCTGTTATCAACATCCCTTTCCAATCATAAACACTTGCAGTAAATCTTACTCCAAATTTCTTCTTGATGATTTCTTAACAACATTGAAAGTGTCAGTTCTTTCCCATGTTTTTCAAAACTGGAATCCAGCAATGCTTCCCAGACTTCCACAGACAAATCACTTCATCTCTTACTTCATTGAGAAAATATGACAATCTCTCCCTCAAATCTCCACTTCCAGGCGTACGATACTACTTAACGGCTGCTTTTATTTTGTCTTCCTTTCCTCTGCTGAAGCACATGTACAAGGAAGCTACTCCCTCATACATCCTCAGAAATATTTTTTTATAGGTTTCCCCATTATTTTTATGTGTTTAGCAATACCTTCACAATCAGGTCCTTTCATGTGCATCTTCATATATACATGCATGTATACCTATATAGATGTGAGTTCAATACCTGGGTCAGGAAGATCCCCTGGAGAAGGGAATGGCAACCCACTCCAGTACTCTTGCCTGGAGAATCCCATGGAGAGAGGAGCCTGGTGGGCTACAGTCCATGAGATCCCAACGTGACAGACATGAGCTGGGTTACTAACACTTTCATACATATACATGCATATAGATATATATACACACATATGTATACACACACACACACTTGTTCCACTTTAATTTTTATTTTCAAACATGAATTTTTTTACTTTTATTTGCTGCTGCTACTGCTGCTAAGTCGCTTCAGTCGTGTCCGACTCTGTGCGACCCCAGAGACGGCAGCCCACCAGGCTCCCCCGTCCGTAGGATTCTCCAGGCAAGAACACTGGAGTGGGTTGCCATTTCCTTCATAACATAAATATCAGGTTTGAAATACAATGTGATTTAGCTTATTGAATATGAAATAAAATGTCTAAAATTTTCTTTTTTTCAACCTGAGAACTAAACTTTTTTCTGTACTTCAAAAAATCACAAGTGTTAGTTTACAGGTGAGATGTTTGTCTATAAACTTCTAAAGACAGAGTCTTCCTTTCATGTGCCACTTTGATATAAATTAAGATGTGTGTTACGTATGAAGGAAAAACTACTGTTTAACAGCTGTCATTCCTCTAGTGGATATATGCAAAATGATCTCTTCTATTCATGACAGCATCTTTTCATCCACAGTGGGAAATAGCATTCAAACTTTTGTACTTTTCCTACTGCCTTCCTTCCTGCTGTATATATTTTCTTTAGACACTGGGAAAATTTTAACTAACCAAATACATATACACACATACATATATTTGTGTGTACATATGCCTTTTGAGAAACCTGTACGCAGGTCAGGAAGCAACAGTTAGAACTGGACGTGGAACAACAGACTGGTTCCAAATAGGAAAAGGAGTACATCAAGGCTGTGTATTGTCACCTTACTTATTTAACTTATATGCAGAGTACATCATGAGAAATGCTGGGCTGGAAGAAGCAGAAGCTAGAACCAAGATTGCCGGGAGAAATATCAATAATCTCAGATATGCAGATGACACCACCCTTAAGGCAGAAAGTGAAGAGGAACTCAAAAGCCTCTTGATGAAAGTGAAAGAGGAGAGTGAAAAAGTTGGCTTAAAGCTCAGCATTCAGAAAATGAAGATCATGGCATCTGGTCCCATCACTTCATGGGAAATAGATGGGGAAACAGTGGAAACAGCATCAGACTTTATCTTTCTGGGCTCCAAAATCACTCCAGATGGTGACTGCAGCCATGAAATTAAAAGACACTTACTCCTTGGTAGGAGGGTTATGACCAATCTAGATAGCATATTGAAAAGCAGAGACATTACTTTGCCAACAAAGGTCCATGTAGTCTAGGCTATGTTTTTTCCTGTGGTCATGTATGGATGTGAGAGTTGGACTATGAAGAAGGCTGAGCGCCAAAGAATTGATGCTTTTGAACTGTGGTGTTGGAGAAGACACTTGAGAGTCTCTTGGACTTCAAGGAGATCCAACCAGTCCATTCTGAAGGAGATCAGCCCTGGGTGTTCTTCGGAAGGAATGATGCTGAAGCTGAAACTCCAGTACTTTGGCTACCGCATGCAAAGAGTTGACTCATTGGAAAAGACTCGGATGCTGGGAGGGATTAGGGGCAGGAGGAGAAGGGGATGACTGAGGAGCATCACTGACTCAATGGACTTGAGTTTGAGTGAACTCCGAGAGTTGGAGATAGACAGGGAGGCCTGGCATGCTGCGATTCATGGGGTCACAAAAAGTCAGACATGACTGAGTGACTGAACGGAACTGACTGAACTGATACATATTGATGTATAAATATATGTGTTGAAGTTTGCATACTGGTTGTGCGTTTCTGCACTTGTATTTATGGCAAAGTAGCAATGCACACAGTGTTTATGTAGTTCCCCTCTCACCTGCTGTTGTAGAAGCAGCTGTTGTTCTTAAAAGAGCCCTTATTTATGGATATCCCTAGGATTTGTCCCTATATGTGCATTGGAATACATTCTTTCTCTTTTTGTGTAGTATCTGCTATGTTTTTCTTCTTGTATTTTTCCTGGCGGGAAATGCTGAAGTACAGAAATGGTGCACTGACTTCAGTAGTGAGTCAGTTCTAACAGTTTTGATTTGAAGGCTCTGTAGTCTCTGTAGCTTCTGCTCAAGATACTTCCTGACATCTGAGACAGGTTGCTGATAACTTTGCAGGAATATCTAATTCCATTGTTCTGCAAGTGTTGGTGCTGTTGCCCAGCTCTGCAGAAGCTGCAGCCATTGTCAGCACATGCCAAACTATACCTGAGTTGTCCCCAGAAGTGAAAATTCTCATCGCCCAACTTTTTAACCCCTAAGATCCAGGATCACAGGTGGCCCTCTTGTCATAGACTTAGATTCAAAGTACCTACCATATACCAAGCAGTGTCTTGAATATGAAATAGAGCTATCATAGAAGTAAATCCTAATCTGAAAAAGTTTATTGCACAACATGGAATACAGATGTGTGAACTACTAATGTGGCCATGACTCTAATGAAAACAAGATATAGAACATCTTATAAAACACAAAGGAAAATATATTTTATTTTGCATGAGCATTAAAGTTAGTTACAGAAAAGAAAGCCTTGTAACTGGGTCTTTGATGACTAGTGGCTCTAGTCGTAAAGGACCCGTTCGCCAATGCAGGAGGTGTAAGAGATTTGGGTTTGATCCCCGAGTTGGAAAGATCCCCTAGAGAAGGGCATGGCAACCCACTCCAGTATTTTTGCCTGGAGAATACCAAGAACACAGGAACCTGGCAGGCTACAGTTCATAGGTTCCCAAAGAGTCAGATATGACTGAAGCAACTTGACATGCATGAATGCTGATGACTAGAATAAGTTTACCCAAGAGAAAGAAGAGAGAAAGAAACTTCAAGTACCAAATTGTACAGGTAAAAGAAATGTCATCAATATTATTAGTGTTCCGGGGGTTGTAATGCTTTGACTTGATTAGAATAAATGATAAAATCTCAAATATCTTTATGGGTAAGGAAATATCTAAAGGTAAATCAGCTAGATGGTGGGATATAAGAAGGGTCTATTCATAAAGAATATAAATAAAGGAATTGTGTTATCCAGTCTGAGAAAGTAGCTTATAATGCTCAACTCCAAATAATTGTTGCTATGTTAGAATGATCGGTTGTCAAGGACAGATTTTTAAAATTTTAATAGAAAAACTGAAAGTACATGGATTTTTAATATAAAGTGTCCCACTTTTAAAATATCGCCAACAAATTATGTTTTAATTTATTAAATGTTTATTTAATTTTTTTTTGTATGCTCAGCTGCTAAGTCATGTCTGACTCTTTGCTACCTCATGGACTATAGCCCACCAGGCTCTTCCATCCATGGGATTTCCCAGGCAAAAATATTGGAGTGGGTTGCCATTTCTTACTCCAGGTGATCTTCCTGACTCAGGGACTGAACCTGAATCTTCTGCTTGGCAGGTGGATTCTTTACCAGTGAACCACCAGGGAAGCCCATTTTCTTTAAATATTTTTTGTTTAATTTTTTTGTGTGCCTGAAAGCTGAAGGTTAAAACCATTTAGGCATTATTTCTTCAATGGGCCGTCAGTTTAAACCTTGAAGGTTAGAATTTAAGTGCTGGGGAGATGTACTATAAGATGTTCACACTGGTTTAAATTTGTTGCTCTTAGCTTGGAATTCATTGGCCCATTGAGCACTCTTCTCTTTCCCAACTCTTAAAGTATTCCATCAACTTTCTTAGACTTCCCTGTTGGCTCAGACAGTAAAGAATCTGCTTGCAATGCAGGAGACTTGGGGTGATCCTTGGGTTGGGAAGATCCCCTGGAGGAGGGCGTGGCAACCCACACCAGTATACTTGACTGCAGAATCCCCATGGACAGAGGAGCCTGGTGAGCTATTATGGGGTCACAAAGAGTCAGACGCAACTGAGTGACTAAGCACAGCACACATCACCTTTCTTAGTAATCACCCTCTACCATCATTTTGTTATTTTTTTTCTGAGATTAATTCTTAACTTTGTCTCTTTCTGACCCCTAATTTTGAATTTATCTTCTGCCTAAAATTTTTCATAGATCTGTTTTTACAGGCTCTCTTGAAGACTCTATGTCTCATTGGCCAACACTTAACTGTGTCCTTCTGGTTCTTCTGAGATCAAACTATATCCATGGGGCTTGCATTTCATAATCATTCCTTCAGGACTCAAATTGTGTGTGGTTAGTCAAGACCCTGATGAAAAAATATTGTTCCCGCATAGGAGAGAGGATATGCAAACAAATCTGACCCAAGAAATGTTTTGTTTAACATGCTAGCTAATGAACTAGATGAAAGGAGGGCAAAATTGAGCTCTTTGTAGGCAAAGAATCCACAAGTTGTAATTTGAGATTACATAACAGTAGTATGAAGATAGATCATAACTTAGAATAGGAAGTAGAAATAAAGAACATCATGTGAAATGTGCAAATGTAATAAGATTAGATTAAATTTTATTTCCTCAAAAGCTTTTTTCAACAACTTCAACCCTTATGATTCACACATTTCTGTGAACTCCTAGCCATCCATTGTTGCTATAATATTATTTATCAGTAGTTAATAGCAGTCTCCCTCTTAACTCTTACTGTGTATCCCATATTTCTCATTTAATTACATTATGGCAGAAAATGCATTTGAATAATTTCAATTATTATAAAGTTTTAGACCTCATAATGTATGTTTTGTTACACCAAATATGGTCTGTGTGTCCATCTTATGGACATTTGAAAAGACACTATTAGGCTGAATATAAGTGCTGCTGCTGCTAAGTCGTTTCAGTCATGTCTGACTCTGTGTGGCCCCATAGACCACAGCCCAACAGGCTTCTTTGTCCCTGGGATTCTCCAGGCAAGAAAACTGGAGTGGGTTACCATTTCCTTCTCCAATGCATGAAAGTGGAAAGTGAAAAGGAAGTCGCTCAGTCATGTCCAACTCTTAGCAACCCCGTGGACTGCAGCCTACCTATCAGGTTCCTTCTTCCATGGGATTCTCCAGGCAAGAGTACTGGAGTGGGTTGTCATTGCCTTCTCTGGAATATAAGTGCAGTATTCTATAAATATCAATGAGTTCAGTTGATCAATAATATTTTCAGGCCATCTATGTCCTTAATGATCTAATGTTCTATCAGTTAGTGATAGAGGAGTTTTGAAGTCCTGGGTGAACTGCTTGACAGATATGATATCATTTTTTTTAAGTGTATGTATGTATGCATTTTTTATATTATGATGTGTTGCTATATGTGTCTATTATAAAAGGATTACCTGATAGTTATTTTTAGAACATCAAACATCAATTAACATGTTTATTAATTTGTTTTCAATATTTTTATTGATAGCATTTAATTCTATCTCAGTAAATTTTAGTATAAAATAGTATTATCAATTATAGTCACCATTTTACACTAGATTCTCAGAACTTTTTAATTTATAACTGAACATTTTCCTAACTCCAACCCCTGGAAACCATTTTTACATTCTTTGTTTCTGTGTTTGACTTTCTTTTTCAAAATATCACTTATAAGTGGCACCATTCAGAATCTTTTTTCTTTGGTTTATTTCACTTAGTCTAATGCCTTCTAGATCCATCCATGCTGTCAAAAATGGCAAAAAAAAAAAAAATTGTTTTTTAAAAATAATGGCTGAAATTTTCTTAAATCCAAGGAAGAAAATTGATATCTAGATTCAAGAAGTCCAAAATTTTCAAGTAAGAGAAAACCAAAAAGTCGACATGAGATCCATTGTAATCAAAGTTTCAAAATCAGACAGAATTCTGTTTAGCCATTGAAAAGTGCCTTGCCATAGATAATGGAAACACCACAGGACCCTCAATAGATTTCTCAGAAGAAGCTTGGCAGGTCAGAAAGGAATAAGAGGATCTATTCAAAGTGCTGAAAAAGTCTTCCAACCAAGAATACTATACCTGCAAGCTATCCTTCAAAAATGAAAGCAAAATAAAAAATTTCCCAGATAAGCAGGAGCTGAGAGAATCCAGCTCTGTCAGACTTACAAGAAGTTCTAAAGGGAATCTTTTAAGTTGAAATGAAATAAAATGTAATGAAATAAAAGGATGTTGAATGAAAGCATCAATACATGAAAGCATATGAAATGATAAAGCTTGCTGGTAAGTGGAAAATACAGAATACTATAAAGTTATACCAATAGCATATAAATCACTGTTAATTCTTATATAGAAGTTAAAAGACTAAAGTATATCAGTAACTGTAACTATAAAAATATGGTAAAGAGTACACAATATAAAAAGATATATTAATAATCTGTGGCATCAATAACATTGTGTGTGTTAGGAAGAGAAGTGTCAAATTTTTGTATGCGATTGAAATTCAGGTGTTATCCAGTTATTAGATTTTTATAACTGTTACATGTTTTACGTAAGTCTCATGGTAACCATAAAGAAAATACTTACAGAAGATATGCACACAAAAAATGAGGAAGAAATCAAGTCATTTCACTATAAATGGAGACAATAAAAGAGCAAAAGAAACAAAAATACTTCAAGATAAAAAGTTAACAAAAAATTATTTACAAAATCTTTCCCTATCAATAATTACTTTAAATGTAAGTAGATTAAATTCTCCATTTAAAAGATAAAGCTGAACATTGGGGTACACGTGTCTCTTTCAGTTCTGGTTTCCTCGGTGTGTATGCCCAGTATCATATATGAAATGAGTTGCTAGTCCAGGTTCGATGCATGATACTGGATGCTTGGGGCTGGTGCACTGGGACGACCCAGAGGGATGGTTCGAGGAGGGAGGAGGGAGGGGGGTTCAGGATGGGGAACACGTGTATACCTGTGGTGGATTCATGTTGATGTATGGCAAAACCAATACAATATTGTAAAGTAATTAACCTCAAATTAAAATAAATAAATTTATATTAAAAAAGATAAAGCTGAATGTGTTAAAAAGAAAAAAGAATAATATATACTGTATAAGTGAAAGTGAAGTCGCTCAGTCGTCTCCCTCCATAGGATTTTCCAGGAAGAGTACTGGAGCAGGGTGCCATTTTCTTCTCTAGGGGATCTTCCTGACCCAGGGATCGAACCCGGGTCTCCTGGATTCCAGGCAGACACTTTAACCTCTGAACCACCAGGGAAGTCCAATACAGAGACTCAAAAACAACACTAAACAGATGGGACTACATTCATCTAAGCAATCAACAGAGTGAAAAAGCAACCTATAGAATTGCAAGAAAATATTTGCAAACCATATTTTTGATAAAAGGTTAATACCTAAAATATATAAGGAACTTCCATGACTCAATAGCTATAGTGATGACAATAACCTGTTTAAAATTCGGACTAAGAAACTAAATACACATTTTTTCCATAGAAGACAAATAGTCACTGGTTTTGAAATTTTGCTCAATATCTCTAACCTTCAGGGAAATGCAAAGCAAAACCACAATGAGATATCATCTCGTACCTGATAGGATTGTCATTGTCAAAACAAGCAAGTGAAATTAACAAGAGACAAGCATGTGGAAAAACTAAAGCCCTTGTGCACTGTTGGTGGTGAGATGATGTATAGTCATTATGGAAAACAGTATGGCGCTTCCTTCAAAAAAAATTAAAAAAAAGCAAAGCTATCATGCAAGCCTTGGAGAAGGAAAAGGCAACCCATTTGAGCACTTCTGCCTTGAAAATGTCATGGACGGAGGAGCCTGGTGAGTTGCAAACCATGGGGTCACAAAGAGTCAGGACATGACTGAGCATGTACACTTCATGAAATCCAGCAACCCCACTTCAGAGCATCTAAACAAATTAAAATCAAGGTCTCAGAGAGATGTTTTTAGTGTCATATGTGCTGCTGCATTATTCACAATCGCCAATTGTGGAAACAGTCTGACTATCCATCACTGGATGAGGAGATAAGGAAAATGTGGTATGTACATACAATGGAATATTTTAGTCTTAAAAAGGAATGAAATCCTATCATATGCAATAGCATGGATAAACCATGAGGAAATTATGCAAAGTGAAATAAACCTGTCAAAAAAGGACAGTACTGTTTGATTCTTCTTTTTTTTTTGGTTTTCTTTTTTTTTAATACAAATTTATTTAATTGGAGGTTAATTACTTTACACTATTGTATTGATTTTGCCATACATCAACATGAATCCGCCATGGGTGTACACGTGTTCCCCATCCTGAACCCTCCTCCCATCTCCCTCCCCGTACCATCCCTCTGGGTCATCCCAGTGCACCAGCCTCAAGCATCCTGTATCCTGCATTGAACCTAGACTGCTGATTCATTTCATATATGATATTATACATGTTTCAATGCCATTCTTCCAAGTCATCCCACCCTCTCCCTCTCCCACAGAGTCCAACAGACTGTTCTATACATCTAAGTCTCTTCTGCTGTCTCACATACAGGATTATCATTACCATCTTTCTAAATTCCATTTATTTGCGTTAGTATACTGTATTAGTGTTTTTCTTTTTGGCTTACTTCACTCTATATAATATGGCTCCAGTTTCATCCACCTCATTAGAACTGATTCAAATATATGCTTTATAATGGCTGAGTAACACTCCATTGTGTTTGATTCTCTTATGTGAGGGCTTTAAAGTAATCACGCTAAAAGAATCTGCCTGGGAACGCCGGGGATGTAAGAGATGTGGGTTTGATCCCTGGGTCAGGAAGATCCCCTGGAGAAGGTAATGGCAACCTCCTCCAGAATTCTTGTCTGGGAAATGCCATGGATAAAGGAGTGAGTCTGGCAGGTTATAGTCCATGGGGTCACAAAAGAGTTGGACATGACTGAGTGACTAAAAAAGAAAGTGGTCATACTCATAGAAGCAAAAAGAAGAATTGCGGTTGCCTGCAGCTGAGGGGAAGGAGAAAAAAATAGTTGCTATTTAACGGGTGTGAAATCTTATGCAAGATGCAAAAGTTCTAGAGATTTGATGCACAGTGTTGTGCTCATATTAGCAATACTGCTCTGCACATGGACACTTTTGATGAGAGGGTAAATTTCATGTTAGGTGTTTTTGTTTTGTTTTGTTTCTAACCACCACCACCACCACAACAAATAAAATATATACTTATTGTTAAATATAATTTCACCATCTATATATGAGGTTCTTTCCTCCCAAACTGAATATCGTAATTTTAGAAGTTGTATTCTGCATTTTAAAATAAACAACCACCGGTTTTCTATTTGCAGTTGACTTTGGCCATCTAATTGGTTGCATTTACTTTATAGAAATGTATAGTTTAATGACCATTACCTTGATAGCTCATCTCTTATGGCGCAGCTTCATTATATTGCTGTGGTTTCCTAGACTTTCTTCAGGTTTATGACCCAAACATCCTTTCTTCCATAGCTCTTTAGTCATGAATGAAATTTTCATTATTTTCAACAAGAGACAGGCTAGGTAGCAACTGAAGCTTGTGTTGTTGATTATGCTGTTAATGTCATTATCATTAGCAGTAGTAGACACTAATTAAATGGCCTTTGCACAGTAAACTAAGTAGATTATTGAAAACTGGCATTCATTCACAGGAAACTTTTGTCCTTCAGAAACATGATAAACTTCCTCCCACCCCAAAAAAGCACAGTACTATTTAAATTTGCTTTATGGAACTATAAACCTTAGACTTGGAGGAAAGTTAGTTGCCAACTAATTCAAAGTTCCCCTGGTGGGTTTGAGTTCCTGTTCAACCTCCATTTGCTGTAACAATTCTGGTACTTTTTGAGGAAAGATCCACTATTAGATAGGTCTAAGTGTTACACAGTCCTTTCTTTTCCTGGAATAAAACTCAGAATAAGTTCTAGGTGAATTTATCTAAGACAGGGTTATGGTCATGATAACCTCTGAATATTAGGATTATTATTTTTAACATTGGACTGAAATTGTTTTTACCCACCCCTCCCCATGCAGAGGGAAAAAAGTCAGCTAATGAGGTTTTCAATAGATTTTTGGGAGGCACTTCAGTGTAAGATATAAAGAAGGTGCATGAGACATTTTCATGGCAATTGTTCTGCTACCGACAGTTGGTGTTTATTTCTTGGTCAAAATGGTAGAGAGGAGAAAACAGGGTAATAAGAGTGACTCCATCCTGTGCGCACACTCCTAAACTTATTTTATGTAGTGTCATGCTGAGGATGTTTTATTTAGAGGAGATTTCTGAGTGTATATTTATAATTTGAAGAGATTAATGCATTTTTTTAGAATGTGAATTTCTATTAAAAACAAAACAAAACACCTCTTTGGGTATCATGTTAGCTTTCTGTGGATGCCATTACAAAATACTACAAATTAAGTGGTTTAGACGATGTAAATCTATTTTCTCAGAGTTCTAAAGGCTGAAAGTCCAAGATCAAAGTGGTGGCAGGCTTGTGAGGGCTGTGATTGAGAATCTGTTCCCAGGCTCTCTTCTAACTTCTGGTGGAGTGCTGACATCTTTAGCATTTTTGTCACTCTTTGGCTTGTAAGTGAGATTTCTGCCTTTATACTCACATAGTGTTTTCCCTGTGTGTGTATCTAAGTTCAGGCTTCCCTCTTTTCTAAGGACACAAGTCACATTGTGTTAAGAGCCGACTCTACTCAGTATGACCGCCACGTTAACTAATTACGTCTGCATCAACACTATTTTTAAGTTACATTTTGAGGAAGCCCTGAAGGGGTTAGGGCTTCAGCACATGAATTTTTTGGAAGGCATAATTCAATCTATAACAGATATGTGAATAACATGCCCAGTGCTTAGGGACGAAAACTCTAATCCATGAACCACGGGGATCTTCGAAATCTTAAATAGATGGTAAAGAATTCCAAATATAGTGATGATTATAAGCAAAATCCTGAAGGAATATAGCTCCATACATACAGTTAATTGAATGAGGGTCATGGTTAAGCTTTTCTTCACAGTGATTTTGAATTCTAAGATGTAAGAGAGTACCCACTTCGTGACTATAACTGTAATCTGTGCAGGATCCCTGCAAAGGAAATAAAGTTTTTTTATTTGTTTGTTATTTTAAGAAAGATTATAGTTAGATTTCAATTATGTAAATGAAGAGAAAACTAGTACAGAAAATTTAAAGCAACAAATAAAATGTTGTTTTCAATAGAACAGTAAGAGACTTATCTTCTAGTATATAGGTTGCTTAACTTGGTTTTGTGTTACAGGAATTTTCCATGGACAACTAGAGATGGAAAATGTATGGTTCTGCTGTTTACTCTCTGTGTAACTTGGGATTTACAAGATTAACTTTGAATCTAAAAACCACAGATATAGCATTCCTACATATACCATGGGAGAATAAGTTAATATAATGATGGTGTGATAATACAGAGATTTTGCTCAGGAAATATTACTACTGTTCTTTAGTTTTGTGCCCGTCAACTTTCACTGCCACTCTGCTTAGCAGGAATGTGACTGGCCATGACCCCAGCACACAATGATTTTGACAAAAGTGTGGAGATTATCTGTAAACGTACATTTGCTGAAGAAAGTGCATACCCTCAAAATGCACATACCCTCAAAATGGAATATATGACTCAGTAAGTAAAATTAACAATTTCTCAAATTGATTCTCTAATAGCATCAAGCATATACATTTGTTGTAAAATCATATGCAAAGAAAATAAATCTTGAAAAATCAAATCTAGAAAATTTGCCACACATTTACCTCCTTAATATGTGCTACCATTGACCAGACCTCACTTCTTCTTAAGACCTTAACAATCCTAACACTTGTATTTTTTTTTTTTTGGATTTACATGCTTATTCTATTAAAATCATATCTAATAATAGCTGTTAATCAAACTTCGTGGCAGTAAAAAATACAAACATCCCTACTTCTTAATAACAGTAAAAGTAGTAAGAGAAAGTCTTTAATTCTTTAAAGAAAATTTAAAGCAAAAACTTGTTAATCTCTGCGTCAATAGAAAGTAGAGCAAAAATTAATTGGATATCTAGTCACTAACCCTTGTTGAGATTATTCAGCTTTGCATCCTAAAAATCTAATCATTATATTTTAATGCAATGGGGGGAGAATGAGAAGTACATTTAGATGTTTCCAGAAAAAAATGTTTTTCAAACTATTTCCTTTGCAATATAGGAGTGTTCGTCTTTCATGTTCATCTAAAATAAGATTTTCTATATTTTACATTTTAAATGTGTTAGCTGAGTTTTACTGCAATTAATTTCCCTAATGGTTTGATCAGTGTCTTTACACAATAAAAATGGACATGTTCTCTTTGAATAGTTCTGCCTGGAATTTTGTTTTAGTGATAAGGTCCTGTGAAAGGTCATTCAGTTCAGTTCAGTCGCTCAGTCGTGTCCGACTCTTTGCGACCCCATGAATCGCAGCACGCCAGGCCTCCCTGTCCATCACCATCTCTCGGAGTTCACTCAGACTCACATCCATCGAGTCAGTGATGCCATCCAGCCATCTCATCCTCGGTCGTCCCCTTCTCCTCCTGCCCCCAATCCCTCCCAGCATCAGAGTCTTTTCCAATGAGTCAACTCTTCGCATGAGGTGGCCAAAGTACTGGAGTTTCTTTCTTTTGCATTGCCTTTCTTTGGAATTGGAATGAAAACTGACCTTTTCCAGTCCTGTGGCCACTGCTGAGTTTTCCAAATTTGCTGGCATATTGAGTGCAGCACTTTCACAGCATCATCTTTCAGGATTTGAAACAGCTCAACTGGAATTCCATCACCTCCACTAGCTTTGTTCGTAGTGATGCTTTCTAAGGCCCACTTGACTTCACATTCCAAGATGTCTGGCTCTAGATTAGTGATCACATCATCATGATTATCTGGGTCGTGAAGATCTTTTTTGTACAGTTCTTCTGTGTATTCTTGCCACCTCTTCTTAATATCTTCTGCTTCTGTTAGGTCCATACCATTTCTGAAAGGTCATTAGCAGATATTTTTTGTGCAACCACAATATTTGCTTCAGCTTGCTTTAGTGAACAAGTTGTTATCTTAACCTCAAGCTCATTTCTGAATATCTTCTAAAATCGGATAGCCATTTCCAGATCTTTAAAGACGAAATAAAATAAATCTTATTTGTTGATTATGTGTAAATAAGAAAACAAAAGTAGCTTAGAAAATTGAAAATTAAGTATAAACTTTTCAAATAAGGTACATGGACTATTCATTGGAACTCAAAAAATATGTATATCAATTTCAATTTTTGTTGGGCACATTTGAATATTAAGATTGTTAATCACAGTGACTGATTCACTTATCATCCTCTGTTTTTCTTTGTTAAAATGTGATTAATTTTAGCCCAAGTGCAAAATGGAAGTATTTTATTAAATTATGTATGCACATGCAATTATAAGCACTACAGTTAGAGGCATTTGAGCATTCATTTTAACTTGCTGTTCAGATTTGTTTAAATACTAAACTTAGCAGGTGTGGGTTCACAAGCTCCTATCTACAGTTCTCAAATTCCAAAACCAGAAAAAATAGATTTTTTCCCCCATAAATTCCTTAATGGTAAAATCTGATCTCATGAGAATCAGTCTGGTTGTAACATCTGAGGTCACTATCACTTAGTGTGAACAATCAGAGGTTTCACAGCAGAAACGTTAACGTTTTGGTTGCTCCCCTGTTGGAAAGGTTTAAGGTGGATATATTGTATTACCTTTCCAAATTCTTACAAAATTCTGAATTCCTAAACAAACCTGGCCACAGGATTTTCATGGAGAAATTGTGGACTTGTGTCTCCTCTCTTCTTTGCTAGAGGAGCTTTGTAAACGCTACAAAGGTATCCAGCACAGTGATTTTGTCTGTGTATTTGTTTGTATGTATGAAGCTGACATTCTCATGACCCATTTTGTGGATAGAGATATATGCATTTTGAAAGACTGAAATTATTCTTCCTTCAAGAGAGGGTGCTGCATTGCTATTAACACAGAAGAGGTTCCCCACATGTTCACATCATGAGTCAGAAGGTCTTCCAATAACACTGGTAGTAATTTCGATAACATTGGTCTTTGTTGGTGGTGATGATAGCTATGGATATCATTACTAAGTGTGTTGTTGGAATGATTAATTTGTGACAGGCAAAATAACTCATTGAATATAAGTGTCCTTATGGCTAGAAAACATAGTTCATTTTGCCATGCTGATGCATGGGTAAGGGAAGCTGAGATGCTACATGATCAAAGATTGAAAAGTTCAATGTTAGAGGAAGAAGGTCTCTTGGGAAACAGTCTCATTATATCCCCAATGTTAGTAACATTTCTCTGATAGATACAATTTTCGTTTTCCTGGTTTCATTCCAATAGTCCTAGTCATATGTCTTTGTACTACTCAAGATAATTCAATATTTTACCTCCTGGTAAAAGACTCCTTTCACTTCCATTTCCTGCTCCTGCATTACCTAATAAAAGCTTTGGTTTAAAATTGCTGTTCTTTAATATCTTTTAATTTTATTCTCTGAACCTTAGTTTATGATTCACCTGCTTTTTACTACTACAAGTTTCCCTCACAGATATGGTCAGAGCTACTTAATGAGAATAATGACACATCTTCACACACAAAGTAGAATCAAATGTAACAATTCATATCTTCATGTCTTTTTTTCCTAACCATTCTGGAACATTATAGGTATTTTCTGCCAACAGTCAGCTGTTCTCCAATTTCCACTAAGGCAAATTAAACCTAATAAAAATGATGACTTTATAATAATTAAAAGCCAAAAAAGCTGATTTTTCCCCCTATTTAACAGTTGCAAACATCAGACTGACTTTCTCTTCTATAATTAGCAAAGATGTGATATTTTTTGTTTGTTTTTTTTGCCTGAATTTTTAAAATTACTATTTTCTTCATTTATATATCCTAAGGTTTCTTATTTAGAAAATTTCAGACTCAGTCTGCCTATATTTTTGCTATGTTTTTTTCTTACCTTATTTTCATTTATTTTAATGCTTTTAGGAAATAAACCGAAAATTTCCACCTCTACCAATACCTGGTGCTTAGTAAAATAACTTGTAGGATAAGAGAGTGAATGTCATATAAGTCATAGTCCTAACGAAACTTGCAGTTGTCACTTCTGCACTTTGTAAAACTTTTCAGAAAATGTTAAAACAAATCTGAAAATCAACAAGTAAACTATTTTTCTTGTAGAATAACACTTAAGACTTCTACTTCCCTGTCCAAAATTTTCAATTTTTCCTTGTGACATAATTGTGGCTATCTAGGTCCTTTGAATTTTGTTACATCACCTTGTTAGTTTATACACAACACACACATGTGAGTAAAGTGTTTACTGGGATGAAATTGATTCATGAATCAAGTTAATATTGACTGAGCTTTTTTGCTAATCTCTCTTCATTCACTATTTTTATACAATATTTTTATGCAATATTGGTACTATGCTATTGTCATTTTACTAATGAAGAAATTAAGGCTTAGAGATAAAACACAAAACAAAAAACACAAGCCAGGTGGGGTCAGTTTGCATCAAATAATACAGATTAGGTCAAATAGTATAAAACTTGTTGAAAGCTAGTGTCTTCCCAGGTTTTCTGTGAAATTTTTCTTAGAATGTTGGGCAAACAAATGAACAATGAATGAAGTAAGCAATATAAACATTAAACAATATTTGCTCTTGTATCTGAAACACAACTGGAGGTTCTCAGTATTCGTTTAAAACTTTCTACTGTTTTTTGTAGATAATAATAACCAAATGCAACACATCATTTTAGTTTTTTCCCTTCCACATAATATAACTACAGTCCTTAAACTCATTTACTTCTAGAGATTCTGAGACTGGGATTTTATGGCACCACTAATTAAAAAAAGAGAATAGAAGAGACGGATGTAGGACATATATTTCTCTTTTTAAAAATGTTTCTCCTTTTTCCAATTTTCTACCTGACTGATAATACCCAGAGAAAGCAAGATAAATTCATTTATTTAAAATTAGTATTAACTAATCCTGATAACTTAATTTCAACCTTAGCATCCTAATGTACTAAAACTTAATGGATGATGGTTTTTTTTGCAAATATAATGCTGCTGCTGCTGCTGCTATTGCTTCAGTCATGTCCGACCCTGTGCGACCCCATAGACGGCAGTCAACCAGGCTTCCCCATCCCTGGGATTCTCCAGGCAAGAACACTGGAGTGGGTTGCCATTTCCTTCTGCAATGCATATAATGCTAACAGGTTGTTTAAAAATGCAATATTTTCTCTGTTGTCTTTTACTGTCTTTTCTGAACCATTCTCTCATTTTCCGCCTTCTTTGTCTAATAATGCTGGTGCCCACCGCTGTCACACTGCCCTCTGGATGGCCAGATTCTGCTGTGGCTCAGTCCATGGCCACCCCTCACCACAGTATGTCAACACGCAGCATTTGTTATTTTGTGGTCAACTTAAAAACTTTATTCTCCAGTTGCTCATTCTCTCAACTTTTTTAGAGTTAATTCTTTGATCAAAGTAATGTTAAGAAAGTTAAGGATAGTTGGAGGGTCTGCCTTTAAAGATATTAAGTTTCACAGTGGGGAGAAATTCATCAAACAGGTACAAATAAACACACATACTGCGCATAGATCCTTTTCCTTTTATTATTTCACATAATCTCTGTATACTTTTGAGTGGATTGATTTTTTTTTTCAATCATTGATTCTGAAACACCTCCTCTAAATTCCTTGAGACAAGAATCTCTATCTTCTGGTTTCCTATCTTCACTCTTATTCCTCAGCTTCTAATCCTATGCTAAGTCACTGCCAAGTCACTTCAGTCGTGTCCGACTCTGTGCGACCCCATAGAAGGCAGCCCACCAGGCTCCGCCATCCCTGGGATTCTCCAGGCAAGAACGCTGGAGTGGGTTGCCATTTCCTTCTCCACTGCAGGAAAGTGAAAAGTGAAAGTGAAGTTGCTCAGTCATGTCCGACTCTTTGTGACCCCATGGACTGCAGCCCACCAGGCTCCTCCACCCATGGGATTTTCCAGGAAGGAGTAATGGAGTGGGGTGCCATTGCCTTCCAAAACTCAATCATTTATATGGTAGAAGGTGCATGCTTTCAGTTGGATCTTAGATTAGGTGAAAATTATAATTATAATTAATGATTATGCCATCATTCTGCGTAGTTTTCTGTTTCATTTTTTTTCTTTACTTATTCTCACGTTGATCTAAGCACTTAGTTCTGTTAACTTCACCTTAGAGAAGCTTGTGTGCTGTACACTGTTGCTTCAGTCATGTCTGACTTTGTGTGACCCTATGGGCTATATAGTCCACCAGGCTCCTCTGTCCGTGGGATTCACCAGGGAAGAATACTGGAGTGGGTTACCATGCCCTCTCCAGGAGATCTTCCCAACCCAGGGATCAAAACCATGTCTCATGTCTCCTGCATTGGTGGACAGGTTCTTTACCACTAGAAGCCCTAGAGAAATGTCAGCAAGATTATTCTCAGAGAGATAATGAAGGTGAACACATCTTGTACCAGAGAGGAAAGAATGAGTAATGAATCAGAAATCTTCTAGTTCAGAGCGTGATTGATCTTAGTTGACAAAGAAGAAGAAGTTCCCTATGGAAATCACAATCATTCTCTGTAAGGAACATCAGGAAGGGATGCTTATCTTTTGTCACTGATGCATCGTCACCACTTACAATAGTATCTGAGACCCAACAGGAACTCAATAAATACAGCCTGACTGATTGAGTTCATTTCCCATTTATTGAATTGTGATCATGCCGCCTGGCAGAGGTTGGAGATGCTTTTAAAGAGGCATCACAGGGAAATCAGGCCATATGTTTGGGAAGAAGAAAAATTCAGATGAAAATTGAGTAAATTAAGTCAAGTTCATCATCAGTCTTTGGGATTATATATCATTTGAGAAATAGCATCTTTAGCTGCAGGCAGCAGCACTATTTAGGACAAAATTGGATCTATAAAGTGAAGTGTAAGGAGAAGTATTTTATCAGAAGCTGGAGATCATATAGTTTCCAGCCAAATAATCTTCTATTCACTGCCTCAGGCCTCATACTGTGTTGAACATTCCACATAGTACCATAAAGTTCCTGAGAATTATAATTATTAATAATGCTATGAAAATAATTATTATTGTAATAATATTGCTATTGTATGATAATTATTACAATAAAACATAATCTTTACAAAACCCTTTGTGAATTGTTATTCCAATTTTATAGAAAAGGAATCTAAGAGGGTACAGCTTGTCTAAGGTCACACAGATGGTAAATGGCAGTCCCATGACCCGAAGCCCAGATTTCCTAATCATAACACTTACGCTCTTTAGCACTAAGGGATTCTGTACCATAAAAATTAAATCTCTGATAATTTACACTTTTGCTCAGGTCACCATAGTTTGACTTCACCTTGAATTATACAATTTTTCCACCAGTTGAAAATGAATATTTTTCCATCTTTCAAGCTCTATCTTCCTTGCAAAAAAACCCCTTGGAGTTTTGCATAAAACTAATCTAGGGCAGATATTTTTAAAAAGAATTAGAAATATTGGAGCTTATCAATCATGCTTAGAAATTTTATACTCTCGGTGGTGGTTTAGTTGCTAATTTGTGTCTGACTCATGTGATTCCATGAACTGTTTTCTGCTAGGCTCCTCTGCCCATGGGATTTTCCAGGTAACAGTACTGAAGCAGTTTGCCATTTCCTTCCCCAGGGGATTGTCCCAACCCAGGGATTGAACCCAGATATCCTGCACTGCAGGCAGATTTTTTACCGACTGAGCTACCAGGGAAGTCCATACCCTGGGAGGCAAAGACATCTCAAATCATATAACCTCAGTTCAGTTCAGTTCAGTCGCTCAGTGGTGTCTGACTCTTTGTGACCCCATGAATCGCAGGCCTCCCTATCTATCACCATCTCCCAGAGTTCACTGAGACTCACGTCCATTGAGTCATTGATGACATCCAGCCATCTCATCCTCTGTCGTCCCCTTCTCCTCCTGCCCCCAATCCCTCCCAGCATGAGAGTCTTTACAGTGAGTCAACTCTTATCATGAGGTGGCCAAAGCACTGGAGTTTCAGCTTTAGCATCATTCCTTTCAAAGAAATCCCAGGGCTGATCTCCTTCAGATTGGGCCAGTTGGATCTCCTTGTAGTCCAAGGGACTCTCAAGAGTCTTCTCAACACCACAGTTCAGAAGCATCAATTTTTCAGTGCTCAGCTTTCTTCACAGTCCAACTCTCACATCCATCCATGACTACTGGAAAAACCATAGCCTTGACTAGATGGACATTTCTGGCAAAGTAATGTCTCTGCTTTTCAATATACTATCTTAGTTGGTCATAACTTCCCTTCCAAGGTACAAGCGTCTTTTAATTTCATGGCTGCAGTCACCATCTGCAGTGATTTTGGAGCCCCCCAAAATAAAGTCTTTCACTGTTTCCACTGTTTCCCCATCTATTTCCCATGAAGTGATGGGAACAGATGCCATGATATTCATTTTCTGAATTTTGAGCTAGATATTTGTAAATAATGGAGTGGTGGGCATATTATGATATGGGGAAAACATATCATAACCACATAGTGATTTTTGAGAAAAGAAACAATTCTGTCTGAGAAAGAAAGCAGAAGCCTTTAAATGTTCTATCCTCCAGCCAGGGTACCAATATTGCCTTTGTTATTTGTGAATCATGTTTTCTTAATACCTCTTTTTGTTGCTAAGTCATGTCTAACTCTTTGTGACCCCCATGGACTGTAGCATGCCAGACCCCTCTGTCCTCCACTGTCTCCTGGGTTTTGTTCAAATCCATGTCTGTTGGGTCTGTGGTGCTGTACAACCATCTTGTCCTCTGTCATCCCCTTCTCCTCCTGCCTTCAGTCTTCTCCAACATCAGTCTTTTCCAGTGAGTCGAGTCTTTGCCTCAGGTGGCCAGAGTATTGAAACTTCAGGTTCAACAGCAGTCCTTCCAATGAATATTCAAAGGTTGACCTTCTATACAATTTTTTTTTTTACTTTTATAAATCGTCACTCTTCTAATCATCTTTGAATTATTTTATTATGCATGTATATATTCTTACTGCTCAAAATCCATTCTGTTTTGTTTTAAAAGAAACTTATTGCTACTGCTACTGCTAAGTCACTTCAGTCTTTTAAATTATTCCCTTTATCCCCAAGATATCTGTTTAATACTGAGAATCCTGGGTTTGCATAAAGAAAGAAAAAGTAGCTGCTAAGTGTCTTTATGCATGCAAATGGCAGCTTTGATGGGCCCTGGTCTGTTGTACTGCTTTCTCTTTAGGGAAAAAATACTACAGCCCTTGCAACTTTCTCATATCACTAATACCTACAACGTGTTAATCTGCAATAGTCACGTAAGCACTGTTTCTAGAACACTGAACATTCCTGTTGGTAGTTTTACAATCTGTCTTTTGAAAATAGAAGACAGTCTTTTGAGAAAACTGTTCGCAGTCATTGGCTATCATTGATTATCTATATTTGCCAGTGTCTGGAAGAAGGGAAATCATTGTGTATTACTCACATTGCATATAAATATGTTAATAAGTATGCCTGACAATGTTGAAATATATTATTTCCCCAAACTTGAAAAAAATTTTCTACTGGTCTAAGGAAAGGGATAAATGACATACACAACACAAACCAGTTCCTCGTTTATACCCTTCTTTTGTTTTATTCAAAGTTACCATGTCTAACTCTCTGCAAGTGACTTCCCCATGCATGCTCACAACAGTGTTTTGCCTCTCAGACACTCCAAAATGGCTCTGAAAATTGCCGTGAAAAAGATATTTGCCCATTTCCTGAGAGTCAGAACAACTCAGAAGCTGAGCACATATGTGAACAGCTGATACTGGGTTCTCTGAGTAGTTTCCCATTTCTGATACATTATTCTCTTCATAAATGCATGTGATCCTCCCCCAGATAACAATCTGTACAGGAAGGAAAAGGAAAAAGGAGCAGTGTGGATCACTGAGACTGTCTTCAAGCAGCATTCAATGCATCCAGGCCTTGGAAAGGGTTGAAAATGC
Organism: Cephalophus harveyi; assembly: GCA_006410635.1. Classification (NCBI taxonomy): domain Eukaryota; kingdom Metazoa; phylum Chordata; class Mammalia; order Artiodactyla; family Bovidae; genus Cephalophus; species Cephalophus harveyi. The sequence continues at coordinate 697,545 of SJYT01035144.1, read as the reverse complement.
ATTAATCTGTGGCAAATGTGTATTATTGGTTTTCTATGTCAAGTTGTTCACATCTTTTAAAAACACAGTGGACAGTATGTACTCAGAGTATTTATCATGGCACTTAACCCACTTTGAAAGAAAACTCTAATGCCCTTGGGAAGAGCTTCCATTACCAAGATATTCAATATTCATCTTGCCCTAAGTGCAACCTCTAAAGATAAAGTCCTATTTAAATAATCAATTCTTCTCATTGCTCTACCTAGCAATGACTGGAAATGACTCCAAAGAAAAGAGGAGTAGGATCAGTTCAGTTCAGCTGCTCAGTCGTGTCCGACTCTTTGCGACCCCATGAATAAGAAACTTTAAAATAGATCCTTTCTGACTTAAATTTGAAAAAAAAAAATTTTTTTCTCACTCTCATCATTTGTATTTGCCAGTGCATAATGTGAGTGAGCCTGTGCTTCAGCATAGACCACTCAGTGAATGTGTGGATTATAACAAGCCTTCCGGGGTGGGGTTGGGATTCATTTAAAACAAAAGTAAAAGCAAATTAAAGAACATTGGATTATAAAGAGCAACTTATGACATATCTTGACATTCATGATTATTTTATTAAGCAAGTTTGCATTGAGAAGAGAGGCATTTGAGTGTGTTCTCCTTGTTGGACACAGATCAAGAGAGTGGATACTGACTCGTGGTGTTAGAAAGTTTCCAATGAAAGACGAGTGGAACTGGTTATTGGGAGAGTAACCTAAGTTTGGGAGAGTAACTGGTTATTCTGACACTGCAAAAGCCGAACAAACCTGCATACATACTGAAATGAGCATGCTGTGGGCCTGGAAGAGTTCCATTTTATGACAAGGCATGAATTACCTTAGTTTGTTATTCTTTATTGATCAAGAAACTTGGCAGTAATGGAATCCTGCTTCATTACGGTGCTGTGTAGAGAAAACCACTGCCAAAGTAACAACAATCAGAGGAATAATTCATGATTATAATAATTCAAGACACTTTGCACTTTGTCAATTGATCTTTACAAAGTGTGGTTTTGTTGAGAGGCAAAAAAGACCTATTGATGGTTTTTCAGTGCTTCATGTAATGTCTGTTTTTCCTTATTTACATGGGTTTATGTGACTTCCATGCTGAGCTAGTGTCATTCTAGAGTATTTGATTCGTATGCAGCAAATTTTGGTCAATCTGAACCTGTCTTGTTGGATTCTACTTCACCTTATTATTCTGGCATGGCTTGTACTATCCTCAACCTTGAGGTCAATGAACAGGTTCTGGTCTACAGATGGACATTAATAGGTTCTAGAGCAAAACTCCACTCCTTTCAAAATACTGGTCACTTTTCAAATAGAGCTAAAGTTTCCCGGCTGTCCCTCCTCAGTGGGTTTCCTGTCACCCACAGGGCTTCTCATAGCTTAAAGTCATCAAATTCCTTTTCTAATTTTATGGTGGAAGGATAGATAAAGGACATATTTCCTGAGGCATTTGAGAAGTTTAATTGTATTTCTGTAGCTTAGTTTCTCCTAAAGAGGCTATTTTTTTAAAGAAAATAATGAAGCTAAATAAAACAGAAGATTAAATTCTTCCCTATCATTACAACTATTTTATTATACTACATGCAGTATCATTGTGTATGTGTTTTCTTGTTCACCATTGATGTGTGTGCATTTATTATTTTATCTAGGTTTTTGTTTAGTCAATTTCTGCACAATGAGACAGAAAAGGTAATTGTTATTTTTTAACCCTGGTTCATTAAATCAGTTAGTGCTTGATATTGTTAATCCTACTGGGGTGAGAATGGGTGGGTAGAGGGAGGCGAGTGCTTACTCTTTTCTGTTATAACTTTTCTTATCTCATTGTTTGGTATTTCCTTACAATTTTCTTTTTTAATTCTTCATGTAAAGAGGGACATATATTCTGAAAGTATATGTAATAGATTTATCTGGGTAAATATTTTACACCTCTAACTTTTAAATTGCACTGTATTTTTGTTTAAGGTGATCACTGTTTCTCAGGAGGAGTGCTACCTAGAGTTAGTACACATTTGGAAAAGAGATAGTCACTCATAGAATGATAGGTACTTATTTACTTTGACTACGACAGGAAATAAAAGGTATTATGCATAGAAACTACACTATTTGTGTCAGTCTAGTAGCTGAACAGCTTTATTTTCATTTATTCTCAGTTTAGACTCTTTAGTGTGTCAATGGAGACAAGATATTGTTGGGATCAGTAGTGTGTGCATGAAATACACAGGTTTCTCTCATTCTTAGACTGAGTGTTCGGGGAGTGTTTTAGTCTGGGTTCTTTAGAGAAACAGAACCAACAAGATATATATATATATATATATATATATATATATATATATCCATATATATATATATGGATTATGTGTTAATGAAATCAGAGAAGACCTACAATTTGTACTGAGCAAGCTGGAGACAAAGGAGAAAGGATGGTATAATTCCAGTCTTAGTCTGAAGGCAGAAGATCTATGTCTAAGCTCAAAGACAGTCAACAGAGGGCTAATTCCCACTTACTAAGACTTTTGTTACTAATGACTGTTCATTTCCAAAGCAAACCATTCAATATCACAGTAATCCAAGTCTATGCCCCAACCAGTAATGCTGAAAAAGCTGAATTGAACGTTTGCTTGAAGATCTACAAGACCTTCTAGAACTAACACCCAAAAAAGATGTCCATTTCATTATATGGGATTGGAACGAAAAAGTAAGGAGTCAAGAGATACCTGAAGTAACAGGCAAGTTTGGTCTTAAAGTACAAAATGAAGCAGGGCAAAGGCTAATAGAGTTTTGCCAAGAAAATGCACTGGTCATAGCAAACACCCACTTCCAACAACACAAGAGATGACTCTACACATGGACATCACCAGATGGTCAACACCAAAATCAGATTGATTATATTCTTTGCAGCTGAAGATGGAAAAGCTCCATACAGTCAGCAAAAACAAGACCAGGAGCTGACTGTGGCTCAGATCATGAACTCCTTATTGTAAAATTCTGATTTAAATTGAAGAAAATAGGGAAGTCCACTTGACTATTTAGGTATGACTGAAATCAAATCCCTTATGATTATACAGTAGAAGGGACAAATAGATTTAAGGGACTAGATCTTATACACAGAATGCCTGATGATCGATGAACAGAGGTTGGTGACATTATACAGGAGGCAGTGATCAAGACCATCCCTAAGAAAAAGAAATACAAAAAAGCAGAATGGTTGACTGAGGAAGCCTTACAAATAGCTGAGCAAAGAAGACAAGTGAAAGGCGAAGAAGAAAAGAAAAGTTATACCCATCTGAAGCCAGAGTTCCAAAGAATAGCAAGGAGAGATAAGAAAGGATGGAAAAGACAAGAGATCTCTTCAAGAAAATTAAAGATGCCGAGGGAACATTTCACCTAAAGGTGAGCTCAATAAAGGACAGAAATGGTATGGACCTAATAGAAGCACAAGATATTTAGAAGAGATGGCAAGAATACACAGAATAACTGTACAGAAAGATCTTTCTGAATCAGATAACCAGATGGTGTCATCATTAACCTAGAGCCAGGCATCTAGGAGTGTGAAATCAAATGGGCCTTAGGAAGCATCACTATGAACAAAGATAGTGGAGGTAATGGAATTTGAGCTGAGCTATTTCAAATTCTAAAAGATGATGCTACAAAAGTGCTGCACTCAATATGTCAGCAGTGGCCACAGGACTGGAAAAGGTCAGTTTTCATTCCAATCCTAAAGAAAGGCAATGCCAAAGAATGTTCAAACTACCACACAATTGTTGTCATCTCATATGCTAGCAAAATAATGCTCAAAATTCTTCAAGCCAGGTTTCCACAGTACGTGAACCAAGAACTTCCAGATGTTCAAGCTGGATTTAGAAAAGGCAGCAGAACCAGAGATCAAATTGCCAACATCCACTGGATCATCAAAAAAGCAAAAGAATTCCAGACAAATGTCTAACTGCTTCAGTGACTACACTAAAGCTTTAGACTGTATGGATCACAACAAACTGTGGAAAATTCTTCAGGAGATGGGAATACTAGATCATCTTACCTGCCTCCTGAGAAACCTGTATGCTGGTTAAGAAGCAACAGTTAGAACCAGACATGGAAATATGGACCTGTCTCAACTTGGGAAGGGAGTACATCAAGGCTGTATATTGTCACCCTGCTTATTCAACTTAGAGTCAGTCTACGTCATGTGAATTTCAGGACTGGATGAAGCACAAGTTGGAATCAAGAATGCTGGGAGAAATATCAATAACCTCAGATATGCAGATGACACCACCCTTATGGTAGAAAGTGAAGAGGAACTAAAGAGCCTCTTGATGAAAGTTTAAGAGGAGAGTGAAAAAATTGGCTTAAAGCTCACCATTCAGAAAACTAAGAGCTTGGCATCCGGTCCCATCACTTCATGGGAAATAGGTGGGGAAACAGTGGAAACAGTGTCAGACTTTATTTTTTGGGTTCCAAAATCTCCTCAGATGGTGACTACAGCCATGAAATTAAAAGACACTTGCTCCTTGGAAGAAGAACTATGACCGGCCTAGACAGCATATTAAAAATCAGAGATATTACTTTGCCAACAAATGTCCATATTGTCAAAGCTATGGTTTTTCCAGTATAGATGTGAGATTTAAACCATAAAGAAGGGTGAACACTGAAGAATGATGCTTTTGAACTGTGGTGTTAGAGAAGACTCTTTAGAGTCCCTTGAACTGTGAGGAGATCCAACCAGTCAATTCTAAAGATATCAGTCCTGAATATTCATCAGAAAGACTGACGTTGATGCTGAAACTCCAATACTTTGGCCACCTGATTGGATGAACTGACTCCTTGGAAAAGACCCTGATGCTGAGCAAGATTGAAGACAAGAAGAGAAGTGGATGACAGAGGATGAGATGGAAAGATGGCATCTCAGATTCAGTGGAGATGAATTTGAGCAAGCTCTGTGAGATGGTGACGGAAAGGGAAGTCTGGCGTGCTACAGTCCATGGGGTTGCAGAAAGTAGGACACAGCTGTGAGACTGAACAACAACAACAAAACATTTTCCCCCACTTATTGCAACCTTTCTACTCACCTATTGAAGATCCCCCCAAGTATCACATTATCACTTATCACATATCACAATATCAGCATATTAATCATGTCAATGTGTGGCAAAACCAATACAATATTGTAAAGCAAAATAAAGTAAAAATAAAAATTAAAAAAACATAAATAAAAATAAAGCTAATGGATGAATGATGCCCACACACCTTGGAGAAGAAAATCTACTTTGTTTAGCCTATGAATTCAAATATTAATCTAATCCATAAACACCCCCATAGACATACACAGTATAATGTCTAATCAAGTATCTGGGCACTGCGTGATCCAGTCAAGCTGACACACAGAATTAAACATGATGGGGAAGCGATAGCTGTGGTCAGTGTTAAGTCGTCTTAAAATGCTTTGTTTAATTTAGCTTTCCATTGAAGATCCATGCACATTGCTATGGAAAGTGATTTGTCTCAGACCAATTCAATTCACCACACATTTACTCTGCCCCTGCACTTACAAGATATAACACTAAATTGTATGAGAAAACAAAGGCACAAGCATTAAAATTTTATAATCTGATATGGGGAGATAGATGTTCCCTAACTGCAATGACAGGCAATATAATGTGACATAAGATAGGTGTAAACGACTTCCGAAGAAGACAAAAGAAGGAAGAAATTAGTTCTGTTGAATCAAGGAATGCAATAAGGTAGGGTCTGAATTGCTTGGATGAAGGATGAAATATAGAGCTAAAAATGGTTGATTTTGTTGTCTAATAACTAATCCACTTTGAAATAAATTTGTCTGAAGCCCCCAGATTCTCTGGATGACTAAATGGGAATTGTGGCAAAAAGACAGAAAGGGCCCTCTAATCCTCTCCTGGGATTTGTACTGAGACATTTTTGCAGGCTAAACTATTTTTTATGGAACACTTGAGGAATTCCCTGAACAGATGATCCATGATTAGGGTATTTCCAACCATAAAGATGTCTTTCAGAAGGTGCAGTGATCACAGAATGCCACTAACCAAATAAAGAAGGTACATTCAAGAGGAGTATTGAAATGTAAATATCGACCACTTCTCTACAGAAAATGTCCTGTGTGCTATACAGAATTAACGTTTTTTTCTGAAGCCCTGAATATGGAATACAATAAGATTTTATATATATCTGTGATAAGCAATAAAATTATTTCTAGAGGAAACACTTTTATAATTAGATTTCATAATAAGTTGAAATTATTGCAAATTATGTTTTTTAAAGATATTTATTTATTTGGCTGCATCAGGTCTTAGTTGCAGTTCATGGGATCTTTCCTTGACATGCGTGAGCTTTTCTCTAGTTGCGACATGAGGGATCTTAGTTCCCAGACCATGTATTGAACCTATATTTCCTGTGTCAGAAGGCAGACTCTTAACCACTGGGCTACCAGGGAGATCCCTCTCTCTAGTTTCTGGGTTGTAATATGATAAAACTGTACCAAGCAATACTATGCAGTAATTAATATATAGTTTATATTGATTTTCCCCTATAACTTTTTATCCTTTATGACTAATGGCTATACGAAAAAGCAGAGACATTACTTTGTCAACAAAAGTCCATCTAGTCAGGGCTATGGTTTTTCCAGTAGTCATGTATGGATGTGAGAGTTGGACTATAAAGAAAGCTGAGCATCGAATAACTGATGCTTTTGAACTGTGGTGTTGGAGAAGACTCTTGAGAGTCCCTTGGACTGCAAGGAGATCCAACCAGTTCATCCTAAAGGAGACCAGACCTGAGTGTTCATTGGAAGGACTGATGCTGAAGCTGAAACTCCAGTACTTTGGCCACCTCATGTGAAGAGTTGACTCACTGGAAAAGACCCTGATGCTGGGAGGGATTGGGGGCAGGAGGAGAAGGGGATGACAGAGGACGAGATGTTTGGATGGCGTCACTGACTCAATGGACATGGGTTTGGGTAGAGTCCAGGAGCTGGTGATGAACAGGGAGGCATGGCGTGCTGAAGTTCATGGGGTCGCAAAGAGTCAGACAGAACTGAGCGACTGAACTGTACTGAACTGAATGGCTATAGTATATATGTATAGTATGGGAATATGGGATACAAAAGGTGAGTTTTTATCACAGTAGTAAAGGAGGATAAGTAATACACAAGATTTCAGTATTCTTACCACAAATAAAGTCTAAAAAGTGAAGCAGAATGCTTAACAATTATGTATATAATTTATTTAGTAGCTGGTTTTGTGCTAGGCACTTTAGTATTAAGAGATGCAGTATTATTTATCACATTATAAAGGGAAGAATCTGAAGTTGGGAAAACACTTATGCAGACAGTAAGTGATGGAGCAGAGATTCAAATGCAAGCTCAATTTTACTTCACTTGTTCCGAAGTTCAAAGAATTCTTTTCTTTGCACACCAGTCTCACAGAGTAAAACCAAATCCTGCCTTATATGTTTTATCATCATATACTTTTTCTGTCATTACCTTTGCCTGAACTAATTTTTTCATCTGTTATTGCAATGGTTTCTGGATTGCTTTTTCTTACTCTTATTTTCCATCTCTGCCAGTTATAGCCTTTCTGCTCCAAATCCACTCTTGTTTGCCCAGACTTGTGATAAGATAGCTGGACCCTGCCAATATCTCTCGCTTGCATGCAGGCACATCAGGCTTTGCCAGTTGTAGGTGCTAGAGGGGAACTGCAAAGCTACATACAGGAAGGACTTTTCCTACTCATTCTAGTACTTTTTATCATTCTCATTTTTAAATTCCAGTAACTAGAACAATGCTTGGCACAAATGAACACTCAAAATGGATGTATGTCATAGAGGAATTAGAGCTGTTCCACTGGGCTTGAAAGGGACAAACATGTTTGTCTTGGAGTTTAAGGGAAATAAACTTGTCCTTATATAATCATTTATTATAACAGAAATATCTCAACAAGAAATGAGATACTTGTGCATATACGTAATTCATTCCAGAAATTTGTTACTCAGCAATAGCTAGCAATTTCAGAAAACAAGTCAGAACGGCTATTGAAGGAATGTCTCAGGATAATTCAAACTCCAGTTGAAGAAGTCGGTACTGGTAATTGTTTAGATCCTCTGAACGCTTACATTTTATCTTTATTTCATAGATAAACAATCCACCGGAACAATATTTATGCCCTGTCTTCTTAAATATCCCATTTTCTCATGTGCCTGTCATCGCTATTGTGCTCTTAAAAAAAAAAATCTAATAATGTTCTTGAAGCTGTATCCTTTCTGTGATATCCACAGTGAATCATGATTCAGGATCCTATTTCTAATTTGCAGTCTTAATCACCAGAAAATGCACAGTTGCTTGATGGAGAATCCTAGATTTGGATATGAACATCTGAATGTCATCATTTCTGTTTTCCCTCATTGCCTGGTTTCCAACAAATGGTACAGATTCTCTGACATGTAGAGGACAATAAATCAGTGGTGTGGCTTACTTTGTATTGGAAAGGATATATTCTCTCTGAAGTTTCAGGAGTTGAGCTAAATATTCGATTTTTACATTTGACCCTGCAAATCCAAAGCAGTCTTAAATGTGAAATGAAACAAACTAATAATAATACAAACAAAAACTTTCTGGGAAAAATAATATAGTGGATTAAAATTACTGAGTGAGACCACACATTCCTGGCCATATATATAGCCTTTCTCTCCTCTACTCCAGAACATACATTCCTTTCAGCATAAATCTGTCTCCTCTGGTTGAGGAAGGATTTAGTCTCCAGAGCCCAGAGGAAATCCTGTTGAATTTTAGAAGCTGAAGGGTTCTGTAAATTCCAAACAGTAATTTACACCCCTCAGCCAGCCAATGGTCCATCCGGTAGAGCATCCTGTTTCCTACTGTGTCTAGTGATGGATGGTTTAGGAGATGGCCAAAAATGCACCATGATGCACCTAATTGAGAAATATTGCATCACAAAAAAATCTCTTCTTAGCTCTGGTAGCTAGCTGGTTAGTTTATTTCATGATGCCTGAGTCCTGATAACTATTTATCTCTATACTCCAGTTACAGAGAAACTCTTATTTTCCCTTAGAACACACTATTAAATTTCTCATAAGCATCTAATCTTTAATTGAATCTTATTAACCTCTTCTGATTAATAACTCACCGTAGAGTGAGCAAGTAATCACATTTCACCTTTTAGCTTGACTTAAAAACTTCCAGCCAAATTGTATACATAAAATAGCTGTCTTTGTATATTATAGGTTTCTTAATATAATACTTCTTAAAAAAATAGAACCCGTTGGAAGTCAACATTAAAAATGTACTCTTGTAATTAGGCACAGAATGTATTATTTGGTTATTAACATACAAGGAGAAAAAGTTCAATGTGTGACTTGTGAACATTTCAAATGCAGACTGTATTATTTGCTTAAACCTTTCAGGAACCCCATATTTCTTAACTAGGAGAAAATTGCCACTGAGCTAAACTACATTAATATGAAATATGTTTAACAATGTCCTTGCTTGGAAACTACTAACAACGTGTTAGCAGTTTTCCAGGGCACTGTGGACAGTGTTTTTTTTTTTTTTTTTTTGACAACTAGGCTGCAAACCACTTTATGCAACTCTGTATTTCTTTCTTAAGCTGCTGGTGGGAAAACTGTAAGTAAACAATCGATGTCATCAAAGGACTCAGCACACTGTCATCGCCTGTTAGCAGTGTGGGCAAGGTCAAAATCTTGCATTAGACTTGGTGCTTCTGTGGGTTAACTGCTACCAGGCTTGGAGAACAGGCATTTATATTTGCTGGCAGACTAATTAAGGGAAATGATATGCCAAAAGAGCATCTCCTCATCATTTGTTGTGGTCCCATTTATTCATAGCTATGCTCGGAGAAGGCAATGGCAACCCGCTCCAGTACTCTTGCCTGGAGAACCCCATGGATGGAGGAGCCTGGTGGGCTGCAGTCCATGGGGTCGCTAAGAGTCGGACATGACTGAGCGACTTCACTTTCACTTTTCACTGTCATGCATTGGAGAAGGAAATGGCAAGCCACTCCAGTGTTCTTGCCTGGAGAATCCCAGGGACGGCAGAGCCTGGTGGGCTGCCGTCTATGGGGTCGCACAGAGTCGGACACGACTGACGCGACTTAGCAGCAGCAGCAGCATGCTTGGGTTAGTGGTGGGAAGGGCTCGATGGAACACTAATCCCCTAATGATTCTGATTCTGTTTGCAAAGACAGCTGAACTTATCACCCATTTTGAGTGAGAAGTCATAAACTATTCCCAAGAAATAGTAAAATATTCAGTCAGATGCCACAGCTATTCTTCGTTCTTTTGAATGGCAACACACTGATGATCAAATATTTTGCTTATTAATATGACCAATATAACTAAAGTTGGACTTTACTAAGGCATCATAGAATAGATGTCCAGAATACAGGACTTCTGAATGGATGCCCTGGATTTGAATACTTGGTCCAGACAGTCACTGCTATATTTTTCTTGTTACTTTGTCACTAAGTCACGTCCAACTCTTGGGACGCCATTGACTGTAGTCCACCAGGCTCTTCTGCCTGTGGGGATTTTCCAGGCAAGAATCCTGAAGTGGGTTGCCATTTCCTTCTCCAGATGGTCTTCCTCACCCAGAGATCTTACCTGCATCTCCTGCACTGGCAGGCAGATTCTTTACCACTGAGCTAGCAGGGAAGCCCCGTTGCTGTATGGCACTGAGTAATTTATTTATCATCCATTGAATTGATGCTTTTGAACTGTGGTGTTGGAGAAGACTCTTGAGAGTCCCTTAGACTGCAAGGAGATCCAACCAGTCCATTCTGAAGGAGATCAACCCTGGGATTTCTTTGGAAGGAATGATGCTAAAGCTGAAACTCCAGTACTTTGGCCACCTCATGAGAAGAGCTGACTCATTAGAAAAGACTCTGATGCTGGGAGGGATTGGGGGCAGGAGGAGAAGGGAACGACCGAGGATGAGATGGCTGGATTGCATCACTGACTTGATGCACGTGAGTCTGAGTGTACTCCGGGAGACGGTGATGGACAGGGAGGCCTGGTGTGCTGCGATTCATGGGGTTGCAAAGAGTCGGACACAACTGAGTGACTGAACTGAACTGAATCTTCTCAGGGTGCTCTGTGAGGGTTTGAAGTTCTAACTACGTTTTCTAATTATTGTTCCTATAGTTAGTGCTATGATTACATTTTATAATTTATAAATCATACAAGTAACATGAATCAGTAAACTATATTAACAAAATTTATTCTGCAATTAAACTAGTTAATTTTGAGAACCAGTACAAATTGGGGTTATTTGGGAAAAAGCATAGAGGAAGAAAACTTTGATATAATGATATTTTTCACTTAGAAAAAATTCTATTTCCCTCCTTTGAGTCTCACAAACACCTTATGAGGTGCAACAGAATACTTGTTATAAAAATTTGATTAAAAGAGTGTTTTTTCACATCTAAGAACCAAGATCCTTTAGGGAAATGATCTGAACCTTCATTTGTACTGTTAGAAGGGAGTGCTAGACTAATAAAAATCTTTCCACCAAGTCTTTACCCCGTGAAGCACATAACACCTCTACTTGAATGGCTTTGGCACTATATGGTTCTATTAACGTCATCATCAAATTGTCAATAAGTGAATATAATTTCTTTAAGTCCACAATGTGTATCTATGTGGAGAAGGCAATGGCAGCCCACTCCAGGACTCTTGTTTGCAAACTCACATGGACGGAGGAGCTTGGTAGGCTGCAGTCCAAGGGGTCGCTAAGAGTCAGACACGACTGAGCGACTTCCCTTTCACTTTTCACTTTCATGCATTGGAAAAGAAAATGGCAACCCACTCCAGTGTGCTTGCCTGGAGAATCCCAAGGACAGGGGAGCCTGGTGGGCTGCCGTGTATGGGGTCGCAGAGTGGACATGACTGAAGCGACTTAGCAGCAGCCCCAGCAGCGTATCTACAGGCATCCTTGTGGAGTTAAACAGGCTGACTAGAGTTTTTTTCTAAACTCAAACTTTTAGTTGCAAAGCAAATTTGCTAAATAGCCTCTGCCCTAAGTACTTGAGGAGAAAGTTGGAAATTAAAAAACACAAAAACCGACAGTTGACAAAAATTTAATATGAACCCAGCATGAACTGGCATGATTAGCATGAGACATATAGAATGCATACTGCCAGTCAGGAAAACAGAATCTCCAGGATCAAGAAGAGAATATGGCATAGAACAATGCTTTGCGATTGTTTCCTAAACACACACACATGCACATATATACCACATTGATATCTATTATGTTTAAAGGACAACTTTTGATTGCTGTATTTACTAATCATTTAAATGCTTATGTTGATGAGAAGAGTTTGTGCTCAATCATTGGATATTTAAAAATAGAGAAATTAAAAAAAAAAATCACCCACAAATCAGTCAACAGTTTTTTGATGGGTTATTTAGGGGAGTTTTTATATATGATTTTATGTCATTTGCAAAAGGTGACAGTTTTACTTCTCCCTTTCCAATTTGAATGCCTTTTATTTCTTTTTCTTTAACAATTGCTCTTGCCAGGACTTCTAATACTATGTTGAATAAAAGTGGTGAGAGTGATCATCGTTGTCTTGTTCCTGAGCTTAGAGGAATAGGTTGCAGCTTTTCACTCTTGAGTACAGTATCAGCTGTGGGCTTGTCATATATGTCCTTAATTATGTTGAGATATGCTCCCTCTATATCTGCTTTTTTGAGAGATTTTTTTTTAAGTAAACAGACGTTGAATTTTCTCAAATGCTTTTTTTCTCCACCTACTGAGATGATCATATGATTTTTATCCCACATGTTGTTAGTCTGGTGTATCACACTGACTGATTTGTGGATATTTAACCACAATTTATCCTTGGAATAAATTTCACCAGATCATGGCTTATCTTGTGTTGAATTTGTTTTGCTAATATTTTGTTGAAACTTTTTGCATCTGTGTTCTTCAGGGGTGTAATTTTCTTTTCGTGTGGCATATTTGTTTAATTTCAGTATCAAGGTAAAGCTAGCTTTATAAAATGAGTTTGAAAGACTGTTTTAGTCTATCTTTTTAGGTGTTGAAGAAAGACTGGTGCTAATTCACCTTTGCTTGCTTGGTAGAATTCACTAGTGAAGCCATATGGTCCTGGACTTCTGTTGGGAGGTGTTTATTTCGCTTTTGCTTTTACTGCTAAGTCAATCTCCTGACTAGTAATTGGTCCTTTCTGACTTCCTGTTTCATCATGAGGCACTCTGGATAGGTTGTGTGTTTCTAGGTATTCATTCTTCTCTTGTAGACTGCCCAATTTATTAGAGTATAATTTGTTCACGGTACTATCTTGTTATTCTTTGCATTTGTGTGCTATCAATTGTAATATCTTCTCTTCCTTTTCTGATTTTATTTGAGTCCTCTTTCTCTTTTCTTGATGACCCCAGCTAAAGTCCTATCATTTTTATTTATCTTGTTTAAGAAGCAGCTCTTGGTTTTATTGTCCTTTTAGTTGGCTTTTAAATGTCTGTTTCATTTATTTCTGTTCTAATCTCTTTAGTTACTTCCTTCTACTAACTTGGAACCTAAATTTACTTTGGAAATAATTTCAAGCGAGGTAACTTCTTATATTCCTTTTCTTGCATGCGCTAGTCTTGTTTCAAGGAAAACAAAACAATGTATGTTGAAAAAAATCTTTTCTGAAATCTTGCATTTATCAAAAGGAGAAAATCTGTGCCAACTGCAATTCAGTTAATGGAATAATTACGTCTTCATTTATTTTTCATTCACACTTTTCCTTTCTTCTATTTTTTTTTGCATTTTGCATTTTGCACACAAAACATGTTATGCATTTTCAACACCAATTTACCCAACATGTTTGTAAAGGTGAAATATTGTTACAGAGAATATTAGAAGAGTCTTGAAATAATGGAGACCATAATCCTGAAAGTAACACAAGACTATACTTGCATGCGTGTATAACTGGTCAGTGTTTCAGGCTGACCAGGTAACCCCTTACACTTTATGTGAATTATCCTTGGAATGTCAGATCAAAAGCACAGGGATCTTGAAAGTCCTGTTCTCAGCTCCCATCTCCCTATCTAGAACAGTATCATAGCACTCAGTGTTTATTTACTGAATATTGTTGTTAAATAAATCTCAAGTTCTCCAAACAATGCAGTGATAAAACTACTATTAAATTGCATCCTAATTTGGGGACCAGAAAGGCAAATGGGTTTTATATTTTTCCAAATGTATAGGAGATATTTAACACAAGTCTGATATTTGGATCTACTGAATCATGCTCTAGGAAAACCAACTTTGTTTGATCTAATCTTATAAATGTACTGGGATTTGTAGTATTTTGCCCAAATTGCTTGCACTTATTGAGCAGATGAACAAATCACAGATAATATAGTTTAATTAGGACTAGAGGAATAGGAGATTGTACAGTAGGAGCCAGAAGTCAAAACTCAAGTCTAATTTTAGCCATAGATTTTCTTTTAATCGACACTTCCTGGAATGTGAAAAATGGGATCAAGTTGAGATATAAATTCTGTATGTTATTCAGTGTTCATTGTATGACAGAGAAGTGTATTTAAGGAGCTGATTGCAATGTCATAGAATTATTTTCCCATGGATGATCCCATCTGTTACAGTTATAGTGCTTCATTCATCTAAGAATACCAGATCAAATTTACATACTTCATAATATATTTAGTACTATTTTTATCAGTTAAACTTGGTTCCTTACATACCTTTTCACATATATAACAATGAATATATGTATATATTTTTTTCATCACAATATAATACATCACTATCACTTTGGGGAGCTAAGAGTTTTTTGCCCTTTACCAGGAATAGTAAGCATTCCAGGGAGAGAAAGAAGTGTGTCTAATTTTATACATACCAGAATCATTGCCAAGTCTCAATAAATGTTTCTAAATTAAATTGTTGAAGATGTAACAACTGCTTTAATTATAACATAATAGTAGCTAACATCTACTAAACACTCATGTGCCAAGCACTCTTCTAGGTGCTTCATATATGAAACCCATCTACTCCTCACAATAATACTACCAAATGTGTGTGCTTGCATGCTGTTGCTTCAGTCATGTCTGACTCTGCGAATATATGGACAGTAGCCCTCCAGTCTCCTCTGTCCACGGGGTTCTCCAGACAAGAATAGCCATGCCCTCCTTTAGAAGATCTTCCCCACCAAGGGATCCAACCCAAGTCTTCTGCATTGCAGATGAATTCTTTACCACGAGCACCACCTGGGAGGCCCCGGTGCTAGCAAATGCATGCTTCAATGGTTATCATCCTCATTGTCCCCGTCACGCATTCAGGTTAAGATAATACATCCAAGGGGCTTCCTTGGTGGCTCCTTGGTAGAGAATCTGCCTGACATTGTAGAAGATGCAGGTTCAATCCCTGTGCTGGGCATATCCCCTGGAGAAGGAAATAACAAGCCACTCTAGTATTTTGCCTGGAAATCCCAAGGACAGGGGGGCCTTGTGGGCTGTAATGCACGGGGTCACAAAGAGTCTGACAGGACTTAGCGGCTAAGAAATAACAGCAAGATGGCCAAGATTACACAGGTGGAAAGAAGGAAAACTAGAGTTTAAAATAAGATCCCATTCTCCTCAGTTTTGCTCCTAAGATGTGAGGCCCACTTACTACCCCCACAAAGGGCCATCTAGTCAAGGCTATGGTTTTTCCTGTGGTCATGTATGGATGTGAGAGTTGGAGTGTGGAGAAAGTTGAGCACCGAAGAATTGATGCTTTTGAACTGTGGTGTTGCAGAAGACTGTTGAGAGAGCCTTGGACTGCAAGGAGATCCAACTAGTCCATTCTAAAGGAGATCAGTCCTGGGTGTTCATTGGAAGGACTGGTGCTAAAGCTGAAACTCCAGTACGTTAGCCACCTCATGCGAAGTGTTGACTCACTGGAAAAGACTCTGATGCTGAGAGGGATTGGGGGCAGGAGGAGAAGGGAATGACAGAGAATGAGATGGCTGGATGGCATCACCGACTCGATGGACGTGAGTTTGAATGAACTCCGGGAGTTGGTGATGGACAGGAAAGCCTGGCATGCTGCTATTCATGGGGTCGCAAAGAGTCAGACACGACTGAGCGACTGAACTGAACTGAACTGAAGGTATTGGGCAAAGAAAGGGTCCATGCCATGCTGTTCACTAGTGTAATATCTAAAAGTAAGATCCAGGTCACATAACAGCTAATCTAATGGTATTTTTAACTACTCCTCTAAGCTCTGAATTTCTGTAGATGAAACCTTATCTGTTGCATTGTAAATTGTATTCCATTTCAGATGCGTGATCACAGTAAGTCCTCTTTTTCTAAGAAAGCACTTTTTTTTTTTAATTGCTTTGTAAGCCAATACTCATTTCATTTGGAAACTGCATCTATTATTTTGGATATCAAGCTAATAATAAACTGAGCTATTTTCTATCATGATATTAATTCACATGCATATCTGAAGCAACCACTGGGGGCTTTGTAAGCATCTGAATATAGATATCACAGATTCCTTCCTTAGCTAGCCATCTTTGGGGTATGTCCTGATGGCGAGTGTTCAGCTACACGTTGGTAAGTGATATTTGGAAAGGTCAGAGCAAGCAAAGAAAATGAAATCTGCAATAGAAAACTCACCCAAGAGGTTTCAGCGAGGCTCACTCTTGTGAGATCATTAGAGAGGCAGCAGGCGACGTCGCAGTGCTATCTCAGCAGTCGGGGAAACACACACGTTTCCATGTGACAGTGGCCATTGACAGATGGCTGTAGGAGCCTGCAAGGAAACACAGCTCGATTAGCGCTTGACTAGGTGCCCTCCCCTGCTTTCTGCAAAGGCCTGATTTTTGTTTGGTTGTCCAAACAGGTATAGTTTCTTAAAAGTATTGAAATATAGCCACAGTTTGGGTCTGTTTATTCTATACTCTCAACAGTTTTTCAAATGTGTAATAGTTCCCAAAGGCTTCACTGGGAGCACTAAGACTCAAAAGGGCGGAATCAATGCAAAAATAGCATGACTAAAGGCTAAATAAACCTTACTGGCATGAAAAAAATAATTATCCAAAATGTAATGCTGGGACTTTCCTTTTTATTTTCCTTGTTTGTTTTTTTTTCTTTAATTTTTAAATTAAAAAAAAAATGTGTTTATTGTTAGGAGTTAAGAGCTTCTTTATCCTCCGGTCATTGTGGCCATCAGGAGGGACAGGTTTACTATGGGGAGAGAACAGGACAAAGGACACATAAGCATGGCTTCCAGCTGGAGTGCTGATGCTACCCAGAACCAGTGACAGAAGCAGTCAGATGCTTTCCACCCCGTGTGTGGGATTGCTCTTCAGTAATATGAGAATTAAATGCTCTCTAGAGATCTAGTTTCTCCCGTGTAATTCAGTGATATTTTTTCTTTAAGATATCATTCCACTTTTCTGAGAAGATCACTCAGCACACTCAACATAGTAGCTTCATAGAAGGGAAATCTATAATTCCTAGAATTCTTTTTGTGCACGTGTGCCTGTCTGTAGAAGTATGTACGTGCTATATGGGTTAGATCTTCAATTGGATTGCATTTATGTATTTGAAATATGTGTTACAATTTACAGATGCCCTTCAAGCATCAGCTGTCTTACGTATTTTCTTCTTTCTTCCTCTCCTTTTGCACATGTACGTTCAGTGCAGTGATGCAACAAAGTACCTTTTTAAAAATATTCTTAACATGTGTGTGCCTCAGTCCCATCATTTAGAGTATCTCAGTCTCATCAGCTGCAGGTTACTCAAAAAGCAATCTAACAATAAAGTAGAGGTGTTCAATCAAAGCACAGTATTTATTATGTATCCAGTTTGTTCTAATTAATTTATTAACTTGCTATTGCAAAAGGACTCTGGCCAGAATTTTTTCCTTGTCTTTACAAGGCTAGACGAATGAATACAGATCAATAATTAACTATCCTTCCAAACAGGAAACCATTAGCATGAAGATAATGATAACAGAAGCAAATATTTGGAAATCAAACAATAAATTTCTGAATAAGTCATGGTCTAAGAAAGAAGAGAAGAGAAAAGATCACAGCTTGTGGGATATAGTTAAATTTTTACTAGAAAGAAATTGGGAGAAGATCAGTAAATTAAATTCAACGAATATAAGAAGGAAATAGCACAATATATAGCAAATATATGTTAGAAACTATAAACTAAGACAAGGATATTTCTCTGAAAGTAATAATAAATTTGCTAGAATTAGTTATTGGTAAAATGTTAACATATAAAGTAAGTTCAGTTCAGTTCAGTTGCTCAGTCGTGTCCGACTCTTTGCAACCCCATGAATCACAGCACGCCAGGCCTCCCTGTTCATCACCATCTCTCGGAGTTCACTCAGACTCACATCCATCGAGTCAGTGATTACATCCAGCCATCTCATCCTTGGTCATCCCCTTCTCCTCCTGCCCCCAATCCCTCCCAGCATCAGAGTCTTTTCCAATGAGTCAACTCTTCGCATGAGGTGGCCAAAGTATTGGAGTTTCAGCTTCAGCATCATTCCTTCCAAAGAAACCTGGCATGCTGCGATTCATGGGGTCGCAAAGAGTCGGACACGACTGAGTGACTGAACTGAACTGATGGTATGGGGAATTCCAAAGTAAAAGGCATGCATATCAAGGTCTGACTTTCCCAAGTCAAATGTTTCCAATACATTCTAGCATCCACCAGAATCCCTCCCTACCTATGAAGGAGGCGTCAGGCCCTATAAAATGTGGTCCAGGTAGTTTCCTTGCACTAAGAGAGAGTTGACATTGGTGTTGAATGAGCCCACCAATGGACTTTCCACTTAACCTTATCTAGTTTCCTCACCCCTGGCCATTTTGTTTTGATATCTGCCTCCCTGAGTGTATACATTTGCTAGAATAAAATGGAGAGATTTCACCTAGGATTGCCAAAGATCCAACACAAATGCTGCTCCACCCCATTTCCACTAATTACTGCTGTATGACCACCTCCGTTCCTGCTAAACCCAGTCTCAGAAGCCCTCCTCTCATGCTGCTCTAAGAATCCACTTACCAATCAATTAGAATTTAAATATTAGCTGACCTCTTCTTGTCAGCCCTGCCTTGACTCCATCCTGAGCCATGTTGAATGCTGTTTTGTCTAGTCATCTTGAACATTGTATCTATCAATCTTGTTCTCATACACTTTCCCATACCTCATACATCATCACTAGAGGGACTTTTAACCTCCTTTCTTGGTTCCTTCTTTGCCCCAACTTTCATTTTCTTTATTCTCTCTCATCTACCTCTAATTTAGATGATCTTATGTAATTCCATATATTGTTAAAAATTATTATATCTCTGTATTGGAACAAAGTGATATGTAGTATTTGTGTAAAAAGTATTTGTAGTATTTGTGCATAAAGTATTCAAACAATTTTTTTTTTTAACTTGGAAGTAAGGATTTCATTTGCCTATTGTGAAACTTGTCCTGTGGTTTTTCCATACATTTGTTACAACATCTTTCTGGATTCTGAGTTTTTACAGATAACATGACCTAATTCTCCCACACCCAATGTCATGTCATCTGAAAATGTGGTATATTATGCTTTTCGTGTCTTAATTCAAATCTATGATAAAAATTGTCAAAGGAGAGAGAAAACTTTGGCAGACTACTGAAGATCTTCATCCAAACAATCTCAAATCATTCATCAGCTATAAATCTATCAACATTATAGTCTCCAGCCCACATTTCTATACTGGTATCACAAGAATCTATCAAACGCCTAAAGAAAAACGAAGAAGGGAAACATCCCATTCAGGGGGTGAGGTGGGGGGAATAAAATGAGAAAAAGAGCAGAGAAACAGAAGATTTATAAAAGTGGAGAATATTTTTTGCATTAAGAATATTTTCTTGCATCGATATGAGTCTATGTAAAAAAACAAACAATTCCAATTTCTTTGAACAGGTCAGCATTTGGAAGTGTGTTAGAGTTGTATCATTTATTTTCAGAAATGTTAGGTGCATGCATCAAGGTAAACTGGAAATGGTCAAATAGGAGATGGTAAGAGTGAACATCAACATTTTAGTAATCAGTGAACTAAAATGGATGGGAATGGGCCAATTTAATTCAGATGACCATTATATCTACTACCGTGGGCAAGAATACCTTAGAAGAAATGGAGTAGCCCTCATAGTCAACAAAAGAGTCCAAAATGCAGTACTTAGATGCAGTCTCAAAAACAGCAGAACAATCTTGGTTAGTTTCCATGGTGAGCCATTCAATATCACAGTAATTCAAGTCTATGCCCCAACCACTAATGCCAAAGAAGTTGAAGTTGAATGATTCTATGAAGACGTATAAGACGTCTATGAAGACGTATAAGATCTATAACTAACACCAAAAAAAGATGTCTTTTTCATCATAGGGGACTGGGATGCAAAAGTAGGAAGTCAAGAGATACCTGGACTAACAGGCAAGTTTGGCCTTGGAGAACAAAATGAAGCAGGACAAAGATTAACAGAGTTCTGCCAACAGAATGCACTGGTCATAGCAAACACCCTCTTCCAACAATACAAGAGACGACTCTATACATGGACATCACCAGATGGTCAATACTGAAATCAGACTGATTATATTCTTTACAGCCAAAGATGGAGAAGCTCTATACAGTCAGCAAAAACAAGACCAGGAGTTGACTGTGTCTCAGACTCTTTATTGCAAAATTCAGACTTAAACTGAAGAAAGTAGGGAAATCCACTAGGCCATTCAGGTACAACCTAAATCAAATCCCTTACAATAAGAAATAGAGGAAAACAATAGAATGGGAAAGACTAGAGATCTCTTCAAGAAAGTTAGAGATACTGAGGGGACATTTCATGCAAAGATGGGTACAATAAAGGGCAGAAGGGGTATGGACTTAACAGAAGCAGAAGAGAATAACAAGAGGTGGAAGAATACACAGAATAACTATACAAAAAAGGTCTTAATGACCCAGATAACCATGATAGTGTGATCACTCACCTAGATCCAGACATCTTGGAGTGTGAAGTCAAGTGGGCCTTAGGAAGCATTACTATGAACAAAGCTAGCGGAGGTGATTGAATTCCAGCTGAGTTATTTCAAATCCAAAAAGATAATGTTGTTAAGGTGCTGCATTCAGTATGCCAGCAAACTTGGAAAACTCAGCAGTGGCCACAGGACCAAAAACATCAGCTTTCATTCCAATCCCAAAGAAGGGCAAAGCCAAAGAATGTTCAAATTACCATACAATTTCACTATTCCACAAACTAGCAAGGTAATGCTCAAAATCCTTCAAGCAGGTTTCAACAGTACATGAACCGAGAATTTCCAGGTGTACAAGCTGGATTTAGAAAAGGCAGAGGAACCAGAGACCAAATTGCCACCATTCACTGGATCATAGAAAAAGCAAGGAAATTCCAGAAAAACATCTACTTCTGCTTCATTGACTACACTAAAGCATTTGACTGTGTGGATTACAACAAACTGTAGAAAATTCTTCAAGAGATGGGACTGCCATATCACCTTACCTGCCTCTGAGAAACGTGTATACAGGTCAGGAAGCAACAGTCAGAACCAAACACAGAACAACAGATTGGTTCAAATAGGGAAAGGAACGCATCAAGGTTGTATACTGTCACCCTGCTTATTTAACTTATATGCAGAGCACATCATGCAAAATTCCAGGCTTGATGTAGCTCAAGCTGGAATCAAGACTGCTGGGAGAAATATCAATAACTTCAGATATGCAGATGACACCACACTAATGTCAGAAAGCAAAGAGGAACTAAAGGAAACTCTTGATGAAGGTGAAAGAGGGGAGTGAAAAAGCTGGCTTAAACCTCAGCATTCAAAAATGAAGATCATGTCATCTGGTCCCATCACTTCATGGCAAATAGAATGGTAAAAAATGGAAAGAGTGACAGACTTTATTTTCTTGGGCTCCAAAATCACTGCCAATGTTGACTGCAGCCATGAAATTAAAAGACACTTGCTCCTTGGAAGGAAAGCTATGACAAACCTGGACAGCATATTAAAAAGCAGAGACATCACTTTGCCAACAAATCTCCATATAGTCAAAGTTATGGTTTTCCAGTAGTCATGTACAGATGTGACAGTTGCACCATAAAGAAGGCTGAGCACCAAAGAACTGATGCTTTCAATCTGTGGTGCTGGAGAAGACTCTTGATAGTCCCTTGGTCAGCAAGGAGATCAAACCAGTCCATCCTAAAGGAAATCAGTCCTAAATACTCATTGGAAGGACTGATGCTGATGCTGAAGCTCCAGTACTTTGGCCACCTGATGGGAAGAGTTGACTCACTGGAAAAGACCCTGATTCTGGGAAAGATTGAAGGCAGGAGGAGAAGGGGATGACAGAGGATGAGATGGTTGGATGGCATCACTGACTCCATGGTCAAGAGTTTGAGCCAACTCTGGAAGACAGTGAAGGACAGGGAAGCCTGGCATGCACAGTCCATGGGGTCGCAAAGAGTCAGACATGACCAAGCAACAACAACATCTGCATTTACATAGAACTTGATTCATCAGCTTTATTTAGTTCCCAGTAGTCATTAGTGTGGTTCATCAGATATTTCTCCTTCTCTTCCTTCTGGATGCATGGTATTGTTTCACTCTCCTGCCCTCTCAAGATTTGGTGTGACCATGTGACTTGCTTCATCCAAAGAAATTTGAGTGAAAGTGTTAGGTCACTTAGGGTTGAAGCCTTTGAAAGCTGATTTACCTCTACCATAGTGCTTGAGAAGCACATGTTGAGATGCACCTCCATTGCCTCACTAACACTATGAGCAAAGCTCCTCTGATGAACTATACTGACCTTGCATATGAATAAGAAGCCTTTTTGTTTGTTACTACAATACAGCCTATCCCAACCAAAGCAACATATACAGCTTGCTTCTGTGTATGAGAGTGTGTGTCTTTATGAGGGTAGGGAAAATGAAGATTGATTCAGATGTTATTATAACAAGAAATAAAATAGACAAAATTTCCTGATCTTATGGTGCCTACATTGTATTACAGGAAGCAAGTAATCCTCTGACTTTTCATTTCACGTGATCCAGAAATTTCATTATCAGTTGTGTTTACAGTGGGAAGTGTTTACAGTTGGACAACTTCTCTTCCCCTCAGTCATACATGGATGAGTAAAAGGAACTGTCTTACCCTCTTTCTTATTTTTTGTTTCATATTCTTTTCCATTATGGTTTAACACAGGATATTGAATATAGTTCCTTGTGCTATACAATAGGCCCTTAGTGTTTATCCATCCCATACATGATTGTTTGCATCTACTAATCCCAAACTACCAATCCATCCCTCCCCAAGGCAACCACAAGTCTGTTCTCTGTATCTGTGAGCCTGTTTCTGTATCTTAGATAAGTTCATTTGTGTCATATTTTACAGTCCACATAAAAGTGGTATCATATGACATTTGTCTTTCTTCATCTGGCTTACTTCATTTAGTATGTTGTATCCATTTAGTATCCATGTTGCTGCAAATAGTATTATTTTCATTCTTTTTTATGGCTAATAGTCCACTATATATATATATACCACATCTTCTTTATCTATTTATCTGTTGACAGACATTTAGGTTTTCATGTCTTGGCTATTGAAAATACTACTATGAATATTGGGGTGCATGTATCTTTTTGAGTTATAGTTTTGTTCAGATATATGCCTACGAGTGGGATTGCTGGATCATATGGCAATTCTATTTTTAGTTTTTTGTTCCACAAAAATTCTATTTTTAGTTTTTTGTTCCTCCACACTGTTCTCCACAATGGCTGCACCAATTTACATTCCCACAAATAGTGTAGAAGTTATCCTCTTTCTTGAGTCTCCCTATTTGAAAACACGCCTGTAGCATAAGGGGTCTTTCCATTCTTCCCTTAGCAACATCCAGGGCTGTTGTCATTTGCTCCATCCTCTCTAACCAGCTCCCAGGTGATGCTGATATGCTGGTGTGCGAACCACACTTGAGTAGAAAGGGTATGGACTTCCCAGGGCTTCAGATGGAAAGTCTGATGCCCTTTGCATCCCAAGCCTATCAGAATAGCTGAAGTGGAAATGGATGGGAAGGAGGGCAAAATCCAATGGTCAGTTGTGACTCCTCAGCTTAGATTTCCTTTTTGGTGTTTGCCAGTATTTATTTCCCTTCACTTGAATTGTACTCATCCCGATGGCTCATCTGGATCAGTATTTATAAAAAGCTCACCGGTGATTCTACATACACCCCATAGTGGAGGAGCACTCAGCATAGGTGCTTTTCCACAAATGACAAAATTCTTTCTCCAGAAGGTAATGAGCTAAAGCCTCCCCAGAGTGAGTCAGCAGTCCCCCATTATGTAAAATAGAATCTCATTGCTTTTTTGATTGGAGTGGGGGTGGGGCTATTACTCAGGAGTGACATTAACCTTTAATAGCATTTGTCCCTGTTGTTCCATGGGTGGATTCAATTAAATTCTTAAGAGTATCTTATTCTACCACTGAGAGAAGGGTTACTAATATCTCCTTCTATACAATGTACCAATTTTGGATGAAATCTGAATATTTATTTATCTGTAAACTCATGCATTTTGCTGAACAGAATGTGGTCTTTGCTTACATTAAACTCACAGAATTTAATGGTTGTGATTAACGGGTTTTCTTTATCCCTTTCTTGTCTTTGTCACGTAATCTCCTGTTCGCTCCCAACAGGTATGGTCTGTGAATTTACTTTCCTGACATTTAAACCCTGGGTTTTCAGGGCTTCAATCTTCCCTTTATTTACATCTCTAAGCCTTTAACTAGGTCAGAAAAAGTCACTTTCCATTCGAAAAATAGTACTGCTCAGTGCTTGAGATGAGAAAAAGATAATAAAGACGTTTATTGAAAAATAAGAAAATGTGAGAATTTATCCTCAGAAATGAAAAGCTGCAATCTCTTCAGCAGTGTTATGCAAACCACAGGTTGCCACATACTAAGGGGTCATGAAATTAACTCGTCATCTGTGACCAGCAATTACAAGGGACATAGAATAGAAAACATTAGCATTTGTCAGGTATAAGGTAAGATATTGTTTTATGAAATTGTGTTTCATATATCTCATATCTGCCTCTGTATATACGTGTGCTTGCATGTTTTGACTGTGGGCTGGGGTATAAAACATACAAAAAACATTCAATTAAAGGGTTTCAGGTGTTGTGGGACATTCTATAGAGAGTTAGAATGGCACTTCACTGTCTTTTATCTTCCTACTGACTGGCTTCTTTCCTTCTGTCTTTCTGCCTCCCCAGCCCTTACCCTCTTCCCATAAAGCTGGTATTACTCCAGATAGCAGAGCAAAACACATTAAAGCTGAATCTACACGAGTCTTTGGATTTCTATCAATCCAGGACTATATTGGCTCAAAGATCTTTTGTCTGTCTAGCTAGACAGTATATTAAAGCTAACTAAAGACAAGTGAGGAAATGGCAACCCACTCCAGTATCCTTGCCTAGAGAATCCCAAGGACGGAGGAGCCTGGTGGGCTACAGTTCATGGAGTCGCAAAGAGTCGGACACGACTGAGCAACTTCACTCACTCACTCACTCAAAGACAAGTGAAACTAACTCACAGACTGCCAATGGAGAAACTTTGTACAGAAATTTCTACTTAAGGTTGTAGAAACAAATGTTTTGAAGGCAAAATAGTATTATATACCGCTTGAGATGTTTCTTTTCAAAATACAGGGTTTTTCCCCTCATCACCCAAAATTTCAATACAAATTAATATAGCAGAGCAATACAGAGGATTTAGCATTTATTTTCAATCGCTACTTTCCTGGATCATTTTGTTCTTACCCCTGGAGGGCTTGTCAAATGAAAGCAAAAAGTCTGAAGGAACAAAGCCAAAGTCAAAAGTAAAATGATAAAGCATGGGAGTGAACGGAGAAAGAGAAAAATGCATGCAAGAGCAACCCCCAAAGGGATGGGAGAACAGAAGCTGTGGGAGAAAGAGACCCCACAGTGAGGAACAAAACACGTTCAGACCAGCTTCAAAGAATCCTTCAAGCTAAGCACAGTAGGAAAAGGTTAAAATAACACAGCTCCTCTCAGTAAAACTCAAATACAAAAAACACTGCACAAGACCAGGGTTTTGTATTTGCCTGCACCTGTTCTGTACAGAAGGACCTGGTAGGAACTGGGAATAGAATTCTTTGCAAGCAACAATTTCACTTTGATGGGTGAATTAATGATGAATATAGCCATGACTATGACAACCATGTAAGCAATCATAATGTATAAAGGCAATATGAAGAGTGATATTTACTAGGTCAGAGCCTTGTAAATTTTAGGTAATAAAATAAGAACTTTCTCTAGATATTCAGCCAAGATAGACATCCATCCAACCCCAGGTCAAAAGAAAATTTGACAAAGCTCACTAAATGCACTGAGCTTCAAATGATACACCAGAACTCATTTACTGAAGTGCACTTGCAACAAATTTTTAGGAATCCCTAGGTTAGACTCATGACTAGATTTTCTGGTAAAAAGATCATAATCAAAATTCAAATATACAATTCTAACATTTTTATGAAGTGACTTAAAAATTGTTGTAAGTAATCCAAACATTGACTTTCACAAACTAAATTGCGAGTAGAAATCTCAGTTCACAATAGTACTTAAACTTTGAGGTAACATATTTGGCAAACCATTAATTGGGGCCTTCCCAAGTGGCTCAGCAGTAAAGAATCCATCTGCTAATGCAGCAGGCATGGGTTTGATCCCCGGACCAGGAAGATCCCCTGGAGAAGGAAATGGCAACACACTCTGGTATTCTTGCCTGGAGATCCCATGGACAGAAGGGCCTGACAGACTACAGTCCATAGGGTTGTAGAGTAGGACACAACTGTAACTGAGCATGCCTGTAAACCATTAATTATTAGATCTTAATCTCTGCCCTATGCTACTAGGATATTGAGTTCAATTTATTTCAGAAAATATTTACTGAGTATATAATACAGCCATCTTTTATGGTGAGAGAATAGCCCTATATCATTTAAAATATTATCATTTGATATACTTTTACATTTACAGAAAATCTGAAAAACTAATTTGTCTTCTCTTGTTTCTTAGTCAGTCTGCCTAGTAGTTTACCAATTCAATTTTACTATCTTTGTTGCTGTTGTTTTCCCCCAAACAATCAGCTGTGTGTTTCATGATTTTTTTTTTTTTTCTGTTGTTTGCCCACTAAGTCGCTTCAGTCATGTCCGACTCTGTGCAACCCTACAGACCACAGCCTACCAGACTCCTCTGTCCATGGGATTCTCCAGGCAAGAATATTGGAGTGAGTTGCTGTGCCCTCCTCCAGGAGAATCTTCCCAACCCAGGGATAGAACCCATGTCTCTTACAGCTCTTGCACTGGCGGTAGGTTCTATAACACCAGTGCTACCTGAGAAGCCCTTTCTGTGGTTTATGTGCTTTCAATTTTACCAATTTCTGCTCTTGCATTTATTATTTCCTTCCTTCTGTTTACTTTTGGTTTATTTGTTCTTCTTCTCTAATTTCCTAAAATAGAAGTTTAGAGTACCAATTTGAGACTTTTGTCCTTTTCTAAGATAAGCCTGCAATGCTATAAATTTTCCTCTAAGTACGATTTAGCTCTATCCCAGAAGTTTTTATATGTTGGATTTTTATTTTATTTCAAATTTTCTATTGAGATTTTCTCTTTAATACATTTGTCATTCAGAAATTTGTTAAAGTTCCAAATATATAAGAATTTTTCAGATACCTTTCTGCTATTGATTTCTAGTTTAATTCTGGAATGATTCAAGAACATACTTTCATGATTTCTATTCTTTAAGGGGGGTTAATTTGTGACCTCAGATGTGGTCTACATTGGTGAATCTTTTATGTGCACTTGAAAAGAATTGTGGTCTAGTGTTATTGGGTGGAATATTCTATAAATGTCAATTGGGTCAAGGTGGGTAGTTATTCAGATTTTACATTCTTACTGCCTTTCTGTCTGTTTGCTCTATTATATACTCAGAGTAGTGAAATCTCCAGTTATTATAGTAAATTTGTCCACTTCTCCCTTCAGTTCTATCAGTTTTTGTTTCACTTATTTTAAAGCTCTGTGGCTAGATATATACACATTTATAACTATTATGTCTTCCTGGATGGTCACCCTTTTAATCTTTTTGCAATATCCCTGACTATCTGTGATAATATTCCTTGTCTGAAATCTACTGTTCAGTATAGCTACTTGTGGCTCAGCTGGTAAAGAATCCATTCACAATGCGGGAGACCTGGATTTGATCCCTGAGTTGGGAAGATCCACTGGAGAAGGGAAAGGCTGTCCACTCAAGTATTCTCACCTGGAGAATTCCATGGATGGTACAGTCCAAGGGGTTGCAAAGAGTCAGAAATGACTGAATGACTTTCACTCTCTTTCTTTTCACTTTCACTCCAACTTTTTTATGGTTCATATTTACATGACATATATTTTTCAATTCTATTATTTTTAATCTATTGATGTCTTTATAGTTAAAGTGAGTTTCTGGTAGATAGTATGGTTAAGTCTTGCCTTCTTATTCAACCTGACAATCTTTGTCTTTTAAACAGCTTATTTAATCTGATCACATTTAATGTGATTATTGACATGGTTGGATTAAAATCTACCATCTTGCTGCTTTCTGTTTGTCTCATCTGTTCTTTGTGTTGGGAAGTAATTCTCCATTATGTTTCTACACATTTTGTAAAAGCTATTGTCTCAAACTATCTTTTCAAGAATGTTTGTATAGTGAAAATAAAACAAAAAAAAAAGCCTGAAAGAGACAGAGTCTACCTCCAAGACAGAGGGCAGATTCATTTTCTTCTCAGGAAATTTCATTTTTGTTTTTTAAGTCTTTTTGTTTGTTTCTTTCTTTCTTTTTAAAATATATTTCACATATAAGTGAGATCATATAGTAGTTCCCTTTCTATGTTTTATTTCACTTGACATAATACCCTCAAGTTCCATCCAGGTTGTCAGAAATGGCAGGATTTCCTTTATATGGTTGAATAGTATTCTGTGTTGTGTGTATGTGTGTGTGTTTCTTTATTCATTCGTCTGTTGATGGACACTTAGGTTAAATCCATGTCTTGGCTACTGTAAATTCTGTAAGGAACATGGAGGTGCAGCTATCTCTTCAACATAGTGATTTCATTTCCTTGGATGTATATACCCAAAAGTAGAATTGCTGGATCATATGGTAGTTCTGCTTTTAATTTTTTGAGGAATAAATAATTTTAAATAACAAAGAAATCCTGTTTCTGTTTGACCCCTTCACTCTGTCCTTCCCAAGGAAAGAAGGATTTATTTCATTGGTGCCCTTGGTAAAATGGGTCATTATCCACGCTTGTCTCAAGCTCTCTTTGGCTCTCTCCCTTGGAACCTGTGAACCCAAAGACCATCTTTCTTCCTACCCTCCCTGCTTTTTCCTCTTCTAAATAGCAAAGTAACTTAGCAGGTTAGAATCTCACACATCGGAGAGGTTGGGGGAAAGAGCTTTTTGTTGTTCAGTTTTAGATCACAGCCACAATCTTCAACTGTGGTTTACCAACAACAACAATAACAACAAATGGGTATTTGACACCTTATCCTATGTCTGTCTTTTCCTCATATGGTTCACAATTATCATTCCTCAAAACCCTCAGAGTATTGAGAGGGAAAGAATTTGATAATATGAAGTTAAATAAACTGGGAAGTAGAAAGGGGGAGTCATGGAAGACTTAGGTTGAAAGCAAAGGAAAAGAAAACTACTTCCTCTGAGAAGTCAGGCAGAGGATGCCTCACAGACTGAAGTGAGGCATCCTCTGCCAAGTGTTAAGGCAGGAGGAGGAAATGCCACATTTGCTACTGGTACTGGGGAAGAAACTGATGGTGGAGCCATTCTGTGAATGACTCTCTCCCACTAGGGTATCCCTGGCTCCTTATTTTTCCAGGAGTTTGCAAAGCACAAAGAACTTTTTGAAACCTTTTTGAAATGTCTTTGTTGTT
The DNA here is from genome assembly GCA_006410635.1 of Cephalophus harveyi. Classification (NCBI taxonomy): domain Eukaryota; kingdom Metazoa; phylum Chordata; class Mammalia; order Artiodactyla; family Bovidae; genus Cephalophus; species Cephalophus harveyi. The sequence goes on along the minus strand of SJYT01035144.1, from coordinate 667,460 downwards.
GTTATTGAGTCACTCAATCATGTCTGACTCTTTGAGACCCCTGGACGGCAGCACGCCAGGCTTCCCTCTCCTTCACTATCTCCTGGAGTTTGTTCAAACTCATGTCCATTGAGTTGACGATGCCATCGAACCTCTGATCATCCTCTGAAACCCCTTCTCCTCCTGCATTCAATCTTTCTCAGCATCATGTCTTAGCACTTCCAAAAGTGAAGCCATATAGGAGGCTTTGTGAACCAATGATCTTTTGAGGAAAAAAATTAAAAGCCCTCTTGGTCAGATTTTGGGTTTCCCTGGTGGCTCAGATGGTAAAGAATCTACCTGAAATGCAGGAGACCTGGGTTTGATCCCTGGGTCAGGAACCCTGGAGAAGGAAGTGGCAACCCCTCCAGTATTCTTGCCTTGGAAATCCCACGGGCAGAGTAGGCTGGCAGGCTATGGTTCACGGGGTCGCAAAGAGTCAGACACGAATGAGCGACTAAGCATACATGTCTTGATCAGATTTTATTGATCAGAATTGTATTTGTCATGGTAAAATACTCCCTTCTGTACTTCAAATACCTGCAGGAGTTTCTAAAATATGTCAGCCAAGAAGATAATTTGTTAAATCCTATTTTATATGCCAAGCAATTTATCAGACCAAACCAGTAACCTCAAATTACCTTGCAGGTCAGAAAAGAAAAAGCTACCCAAGAGATGTATTTTCCTGAACAAAAAATACTTTAGCAAGATATTTTTATTTTGGTCTGCAATACTAGTAGGTAAAATTTTATTATCATTATTATTTAGCATATATCATTGGAGGCTTCCCAGGTGGCTTAGATAAAGAATCCACCTCCAATGCGGCAGATGCAGGTTTGATACCTGGGTTGGAAAGATCCCCTATAGGAGAGCATGGCAATTCGCTCCAGTATTCTTGCCTGGAAAAATCCATGGGCAGAGGATTCTGGAGGACTACAGTCCATGGGAGTTGCAAAGAGTTGGACATGAGTGAGTGACTGAGCATGCACGCACATCCACATACTTTGCAGCAAAAGAACTAATGGGGAAAGAACAGTCTCTTCAATAAATGGTGTTGGGAAAATTGTATAGCCACATACAAAAGAGTGAAACTGGACCTCTATCCTATGGACAGAGGAGCCTGGCGGCTACAGTCCATAGGATAACAAAGAGTCAGACACGACTGAAGCTACTGAGCACACACACACATATACACCACTGGGCTCCAAGACAAGCTTTCATTCAAAAGCAATAATTCATACTATTTGCCTTTGTGATACAGGTGCTATCTCTGTCACATAAAAGCAGTGCTAAGAGGAAAGTTCATAGCAATATAGGCATACCTCAAGAAACAAGAAAAAAGTCAAATAAATAACCTAACTCTACACCTAAAGCAACTAGAAAAGGAAGAAATGGAGAACCCCAGAGTTAGTAGAAGGAAAGAAATCTTAAAAATTAGGGCAGAAATAAATCCAAAAGAAACAAAAGAGACCATAGCAAAAATCAACAAAGCCAAAAGCTGGTTCTTTGAAAGGATAAATAAAATTGACAAACCATTAGCCAGACTCATCAAGAAACAAAGAGAGAAAAATCAAATCAATAAAATTAGAAATGAAAATGGAGAGATCACAACAGACAACACAGAAATACAAAGGATCATAAGAGACTACTATCAGCAATTATATGCCAATAAAATGGACAATGTGAAAGAAATGGACAAATTCTTAGAAAAGTACAACTTTCCAAAACTGAACCAGGAAGAAATCGAAAACCTTAACAGACCCATCACAAGCACAGAAATTGAAAATGTAATCAGAGATCTTCCAGCAAACAAAAGCCCAGGTCCAGACGGCTTCACAGCTGAATTCTACCAAAAATTTCGAGAAGAGCTAACACCTATCCTACTGAGACTCTTCCAGAAAATTGCAGAGGAAGGTAAACTTCCAAACTCATTCTATGAGGCCACCATCACCCTAATACCAAAACCTGACAAAGATGTCACCAAAAAAGAAAACTACAGGCCAATATCACTGATGAACATAGATGCAAAAATCCTTAACAAAATTCTAGCAATCAGAATCCAACAACACATTAAAAAGATCATACACCATGACCAAGTGGGCTTTATCCCAGGGATGCAAGGATTCTTCAATATC
>SJYT01035144.1:640790-662551 GCA_006410635.1 Cephalophus harveyi | reverse complement strand
GGGGGGGGGGAGGTGGGAGGGGGATTCAGGATTGGGAGATTGTATACACCCATGGCGGATTCATGTCAATGTATGGCAAAATCAATATGGTATTGTAAAGTAAAATAAAGTAAAAATAAAATTTAAAACAAAAGTTTGTTTTTTAAACACTGATGTAAGTAATGTGCTATTTATAATGGATGTCAGCCTAAAGCAGAGTTGTAAACACTTTGTGGCATGGTAGATACTGTGTTAATATTCTAGACTGTTTAAATCTGTGATATAAAAAGATCGGTAGCAGAAAGATATGAACAGCTCAAGGAAGAAGGAGTCTGAGTAAAAATATTAATTTACCATTTTCTAGAAATTTCCAAAATCTTTTTCGTCAAGTACATTGGTACTGAACTAATTTAATTCTCCCACATTTTACCTTTCATATTTCAGAACAAAAATGTTTTAATTTATATAACACAATCATAAACAAAAAGCCAATGATATCAATGCAACTTGTCAGAGAAAATTTCCAATTCTTGAGAAGGATTTTATGAAAGATCAATTTAAACTCTAATATATAAAAAGTTCATGATTAACCAAGAAAACAATGTGAATAGCAATGCACATTTGCATTTAGGTCAGTTACACTACTGGGGAGACCCATTAATGCTCTGAGGTGCCTGCCTCAGAAATGCACGCATTCTTGCCACATACCTAAGACAAGTGTCATAGATATTTCAATCTCTGACTAGCTTCTTTGTCTCTAAGTGGTTCAAACTGGGTCAGGAAAATGAAACTGAAAAATCACTGAATCTGGGGCAAATTTACTTTGACTTAATGAATCTCTGTTTCTACACCACAAAATGATGCTAGTAGCACCTGCCTTTTAGGGACTGCCTAGCTCACACCTTACCACTTATTGGCTATTTATTACATGCAGTTATGTGCTAAGTCCTTTTGGTACATTCCCTCATACAATCTTCGCAATGACTACATAAAGTTGGAATTATTATCATTCTTATTTTAAGATGAGGACACTGACACTTAGAAAGTAAACAAGGTAACATAGACCTTTATGAGACTGACATTTTAACACAGAGCAGAGAAAGCATTCAGAACCTACAGCCCAGGTCTTGATTCCTTTTCAGAAAAGGAAACCAAATAGAGATGACAGAGGCTGAACCAAAAGTCACGATCTAACATGAGCCAATTTTTCTTATTCTCTAGTGGTTCCTAGGATCCAGAGTCCTCAAAGCCCTAATCCGCCACCCCAAAACCTCTTTATTGTATCCAATGCACTTCAAATGGCAAGTTATGGCCCATTGGTGAGTCATGAAATTAATTTATGGTTCATGGCCAACATTTTTAAATCTTTTTATGAGCATTTTATTTCTTTATTTTTGGCTGCACTGAGGCTTTGTTGCTGCGCACAGGTTTTCTCCAGTTGCAGTAAGTGGAGGCTACTCTCTATTTGCTGTGCATGGGCTTCTCACTGCGGGGGCTTCTCTTGTGTGGAGCATGGGCTCTAGGTGCACACAGGCTTCAGCAATTGCAGCACTTGGGCTCTACTAGTTGGGGCTCGAGGGCTCTACAGCACAGGCTCAGTAGTTGTCGTACATGGGCCTAGTTGCTCTGTGGCATGTGGGATCATTTCAGATCAGGGATCAAACCTGTGTCTCCTGCATTGGCAGGCAGATTCTTAACCACTGGACCAGCAGGGAAGTCCCCAGCATTTTTCTCAGGGAAGGGAAGAGGAGGGAATAGGAAGAATCAGAGTGTAGACCACATAAATGCCATATTATACTGTTTAATGAAATGATTGTTGCGTATGTGTAGGTTGCAATGTCAAGTGGATTTTCTTACTGTGGATCATGATCCAAAATATTTTAAATTCTGGTTCCATCATATTTGGCTTATCACAAGCTTGTTTTCATGATCTGGGGGCTAACCTTTCTTAAAGTTCTCCTTCCTCACCCAAGTTTCTAGGCTGCCTCTGGAAGAGAAAGGTGAAAGGGACCCAATGTGCATAAGACAGTAAATGAGAAGGGAGTATGGCAGAAAGTGGAGATGGAAATGGAAAAGGTGAATGGGGCCAGTCAAGTAGTCCTGGAATGATATGTATGGATTTTGTTCTTAAGTATAAAGGTAAGCCTTGAAGCATTTTTTATTTAGGAAAGTGATATGATTACTTTCATATCATAAAAAGATCCCTGTAATTGCTGGGTAGAGAGCGAATGATAGGAGGCCAGAGTGGAAAGCAATAAGAGGCCAGTGGTATATTCTAAGATAGCAGTTGTTTTGAAATGGAGAAGAGGGCATCAAGGCTTAGGTACCAGTCAGGATTTACCCAGAGAACTAGAACCCTTTAGGAAATACACCCAGGTTAAATGTTCAGTCTCACAAGACTGCTTCCAACTCAGATGCCAGCCATCAATGAGGTGCTCAGTAGCTACCAACACTTCTGCCAAGTGGACTACGAATTTGAGAGTTCCCCATGATCCTCTCTCTAAGGTTTACTAATTCCCCAGAACAACTCACAGAATGTAGTAAGGTGCTATATTTACTATCACAGCTTATTATAAAGGATACAAATAAACAGCCAGATGAATAGGCACATAGGGCAAGGTTCAGAAAGGTTCCAAGGGCAACAGCCTCAGTCCCCAGGGAGCACTCTCCCACCTACAGCATGTGGATATGTTCACATACTTTGAAACTTCCTGAAACCCATTGGCTAGGGGTTTTTATAGAGGTTTTGTTGGGTAAACATGATTGATTAAATCATTGGCCATTAGCTGCTGAATTCATTCTCCAATCCCTTTCCTCTTCCAGGAGGTCCAAGGGTGCAACTAGAAATTTCAACCTTCTAATTATGGCTACTTAGCCCCCAACTTTCACCCTCCTACATCCCAACCTCCCTGACTTCACACCATGAATAATCTCCTTAGCATAAAAGAGACATTTTTATCACTTAGGAAATTCCGAGGGTTTTAGGAACTCTGTGCCAGGAACTGAGCAGAAAGAAAAAAAAAGATAATTATATATATATTACATTTTTATATAATATATAATATATTATATATATATTATATATATATATATTTATACTACAGGGTATAAAGGTATTATGACAAGGGAGAGAACTCCAGAGCATGGAGTACTGCCCTTAGTCCAAGGAGAAGGGGTAGAGAGAGAGTGCCACAGCACAGGCTCCTGGAGAGCTTGAGGACTATAGAATCCTTCCAGTCAGTACAAGAAAGGCAAAGGGGATGACCAATAGGTGAATGCAAAAGGGCATTCTATCAAAGGTTGCCTAGAATGGAAAAGTTAGGATTCTAATCCCTTCTTTAATAATAACAGCCATGTGTTGTACAATACATCAGAACTGAGCAGAGGACTTCCCTGGTGGTCCAGTGGTTAAGAATCACCTGCCAGTGCAGGGGACATAGGTTTGATCCCTGGTCCAGACAGATTCTACATGCCATGGGACAACTAAGCCCAAAGGCCATGACTACTGAACCTGTACTCTAGAAGCCGCAAGCTACAAGCTGCAACTACTGAGCCTATGCGTCACAACTACTGAAGCCTGTGTACCCTAGAGCCCATTCTCTGCAATGAGAAGCTACCACAATGAGAATCCCCTGCACCACAATTAGAAATTAGCCCCCACTCACTGCAACTAGAGAAGATCTATGTGCAAAAACAAAGAGTCAGTGCAGTCAAAAATAAATTAATTAAAAAAAAAAAAAAGACAACTGAGCAGAGCAGAACTGAGGATTCCATGAATGTAAAATGTCTCAGGTTTTTAAGAAAATAAAATACTCAAAACTTGTATGCATTTCCTCAGAAGTAAGAAGCTTATTTTGGGTAGTATACTTTGAGGTGTAAATAAGGAATATAATATAAGCATTTATTTAAAAACTATACCAGAGGTCAGTGGATGTCATAACTCAAAAATGTGAGGAGTATGTATTTGAAATGACAGAAAGATAGAATAGATTATCTGAAACTTCCCTCATAGTTCACTTGGTAAAGAATCTGCCTGCAATGAAGGAGACCCGGGTTCGATTCCTGGGTCAGGAAGATCCCCTGGAGAAGGAAATGGCAATCCACTCCAGTATTCTTGCCTGGAAAATCCCATGGACAGAGGAGCCTGGCAGACTACAGTCCATGGTGTCGCAAGAGTCAGACATGACCTAGCGACTAAACCACCACCACCAAAGAATTGCAGAGTTTGGCATTTTCTAATTGATGGCATTTTCCAGGGAGCTAGAACATTCTGTAACTACTTAGATGAGTGATATGGACAATTACCTTGAATTGAGTAACTAATTAGGTGCTCTCATTTCAACTGATACACAGCCATTAAGGCACTTCAGGAGAGTCAGGAAAATTTTTTATTTTTGTCTGTCCTTCAGACTCTAAATAGTAACTGATAATATCTAAATGATGAAAACAAAAATGTTTTTAAAAGATGCCACAAAGGAACTCAATAATATACAGACTATGCATTAGCTATTATGGTTGGATGGCATTACTGACTCAACGGACATGAGTTTGAGCAAAGTCGAGGAGTTGGTGATGGACAGGGAAGTCTGGCATGCTGCAATTCATGGGGTCACAAAGTCAGACTCAACTGAGTGACTGAACTGAACTGAAGTGAAAATAAAAATGTTTCTTAGTTTTAGGGAAACATTTGTTTCTTTGAGGACCAAGTGTTTCAGTTATTCTTGTGCTTTCTGCCCTCCTTGGACCACGGTGAGCTTCATAAGCCTGGGCAGGGGGCTGTCTGATTTGAGACATTCCAAGAAATGTCCTGTTCCCAAAATGTCTTTACTAACTATCACTTAAAATTCACTTATCACCTTCTACTATCATATCTAGGCCTGTATTTAAAAAACCTCTAAGATAAGTAGGATATAGTCAGTCTTCAGGCCCCTCAGAGTAATTACTACTAAAAAAGTGATTGGATGCCTTCAAGAGAAAGATGAGGACCTCTTGGAATCTCTGATTATGGATTGAAAAACTAACCTGCTGAAACAAATGTAAGTCCTGATTCTTCCACACTGTTTTTTCCCTCTCAGGCTGAATCTGCCAAATATTCTTCATCCCTGGACTCTGTCCTCATGCCTGGTTTCAGTTCTACCTCCCTCCTCATCTCTTGCTCAAGTCTGGTAAACTTGCTGCATTCCCTCAGGATCTCCTCCCAGATTTGTATTCTTCTTGCAACTCTATCAGTGGCTCAGTTTTGTTTTCTTTCATGTACTCATAGGAAACACTGGCCATATGTGACCACATGAAGATTTTAGAGCCTACACAAAGTAAATAAGGCTGGATAAAGAGAGAAAAAGATCTACAGGATTAGAAATGTGTATGCACTGTACCACATAGATGTGCAGATGCAGTCTCACTATGTTAATTTCTTTTTTTTTTTTTTTAATTTTTACTTTATTTTACTTTACAATACCGTATTGGTTTTTCCATACATTGACATGAATCCACCATGGGTGTATATGAGCTCCCAATCCTGAATCCCCCTCCCACAACCCACCCCATATCCTCTCTCTGGATCATCCCCGTGCACCAGCCCCAAGCATCCTGTATCCTGTATCGAACATAGGCTGGTGTTTCATTCCTACATGATAGCATACATATTTCAATGCCATTCTCCCAAATCATCCCACCGTCTCCCTCTCCCACAGAGTCCAAAAGTCCGTTCTATACATCTGTGTCTCTTTTGCTGTCTCGCATACAGGGTCATCATTGCCATCTTTCTAAATTCCGTAATTTCTTATTATACAATATGGAATTTTGCCTTAACATAGAAATAATGTCATAGGGTCTGCTTTTATGGGAAACGGAGTTGTCAAGAATCAGATCACTACACTGTCCAGTTCCAGGGGTGTCATATTCATCACAATTTATGTGAGCAGTGCCCCCTGGAGTTGTACAGTGCAAAGCCTGTATAACTATACATAGCAACCAAACTAAGGGAATGAGATATCCATTTTAGATATGAATTTTATTAAGTTTTGAATCAAAAGACACAAGTAAAGCTCCTCATATTCCATCTAAAACTAAAATGGGTTTGTGTCACCTATAAGGGAGTGCCCCTTTCTAAGCAACTAGCTGTTTAACTCCAGGGACTTAGCCTGATTCTGTCACCTACCTTGTGAGATACGGAACACATTGCACATTCACTATATGCTGTTGATAGAAAGTGTATTAGAGCTTTTGATAATTATTTAATCCCAACATTACCATTCAGTTGATCTCAGAGAGATGACATGCCTTGCCTAACATCACAATATTTAATAACTATGACAGAAATGTAAGAGGCCACATTGCCACACTGACGTCATTCCTCAGTTCAGTTCAGTGGCTCAGTCGTGTCCGACTCTTTGTGACCTCATGAACTGCAGCACACCAGGCCTCCCTGTCCATCACCAGCTCCTGGAGTCCACCCAAACCCATGTCCATTGAGTCGGTGATGCCATCCAACCATCTCATCCGCTGTCATCCCCTTCTCCTCCTGCCCTCAATCTTTCCCAGCTTCAGGGTCTTTTCAAATGAGTCAGCTCTTCACATCAGGTGGCCACTAAGTATTAGCGTTTCAATAAAGTATTGAACTTCAATAAACTTCAAGAAAGGATTGGAGTTTCAGCTTCAACATCAGTCCTTCCAGTGAACACCCAGGACTAATCTCCTTTCGGATGGACTGGTTGGATCTCCTTGCAGTCCAAGGGACTCTCAAGAGTCTTCTCCAACACCACAGTTCAAAAGTATCAATTCTTCTGCGCTCATTCCTACTAGACACTGAAGTCTTTGAGATCAGCTGACCACTACTTTAGTTTTGTTCCTCCAGGAAAAAGTGCAATTGTTAAAGTTGTTCAGTAAATAAGAATAATATAAGACAATGTGCTAAAGCACTTGCAAAGAATGAAGACATAATCATGTACAAGGTAAGATTACTATCTCGGGCATTATTGTGATGATTGGGCTCTGGTTAAAGTCCACCTCTTACTAGATGTGTAACCATGAGCAAGTGAGTTAAAATCCGTGCCTGTTTCGTGATATGTAAAAGAGGATAATAATAGAAGCTTAGAATAGAAGCACTTAAAGTCTTGTGCACTGTATACATATAATCAGTGTTAGTTATCATCAGTTTCCAAACATTAAGATGGTCTACATAAAAGTCTAAGAGCTATTTACAGAAGAAAGAGTGTGATTAGTACTGTATGGTCTTGCTTTATAGGTAAGTAATTTTATTTATTGTAATGGATTAAAATCTCACTTCAACAACTATTTCTTTAAGCACATACCACTGAGCAATGACTCAGCAAGCTCACCATTTAATAGGGGATACAAAGAATTTATATACTGTAATTGCCTCAAGAGACATGAACATAGGGGCATGTGGCACAGAAGAGGGACTACCCAATCCTAAAGTCAAGACTTGTGATATTGTAATTAATAATATGAAATATATATTTGCTCTTCTTTCACATTCTTAGAACAGAGTTCCTAAAACCCTTGGCATTTCCTAAGAGATGAGGACCATAAAGGTGTATTGTTATATAACAAGGTGACTTTTGGAAAGTACCTAAGGATAGGGGCTGATTTCCAGAGGAGACAACCATGTTATTAGAGTACACCAGGGATTACTGACCCTTGGGGAGGGGATGGGAGCTGGAGACTGAATCAATCACCAGTGGCTGATAATTTAACAGTCATGACTATGCAATAAAGTCTCCATATAAATTTAAAGGTGGGAGTTTGGAGAATTTCTGGGTTAGTGAACACATGGAGATTTTAGGAGAGTGCTATGTTCAGAGAGAGCATGGAAGCTCTGTGCCCTTTCCTCATACCCTGCCCTATGCATTTCTTCCATCTGGCTATTTCTGAGTTATATCCTTTTATAAGAAACCAGTAATCCAGTAAGTAAAATATTTCCCTGAGTCCTGTGAGTTGCTCTAGATTCCTACTAGACACTGAAGTCTTTGAGATCAGCTGACCACTACTTTAGTTTTGTTCCTCCAGGAAAAAGTGCAATTGTTAAAGTTGTTCAGTAAATAAGAATAATATAAGACAATGTGCTAAAGCACTTGCAAAGAATTAAGACATAATCATGTACAAGGTAAGATTACTATCTCGGGCATTATTGTGATGATTGGGCTCTGGTTAAAGTCCACCTCTTACTAGATGTGTAACCATGAGCAAGTGAGTTAAAATCCGTGCCTGTTTCGTGATATGTAAAAGAGGATAATAATAGAAGCTTAGAATAGAAGCACTTAAAGTCTTGTGCACTGTATACATATAATCAGTGTTAGTTATCATCAGTTTCCAAACATTAAGATGGTCTACATAAAAGTCTAAGAGCTATTTACAGAAGAAAGAGTGTGATTAGTACTGTATGGTCTTGCTTTATAGGTAAGTAATTTTATTTATTGTAATGGATTAAAATCTCACTTCAACAACTATTTCTTTAAGCACATACCACTGAGCAATGACTCAGCAAGCTCACCATTTAATAGGGGATACAAAGAATTTATATACTGTAATTGCCTCAAGAGACATGAACATAGGGGCATGTGGCACAGAAGAGGGACTACCCAATCCTAAAGTCAAGACTTGTGATATTGTAATTAATAATATGAAATATATATTTGCTCTTCTTTCACATTCTTAGAACAGAGTTCCTAAAACCCTTGGCATTTCCTAAGAGATGAGGACCATAAAGGTGTATTGTTATATAACAAGGTGACTTTTGGAAAGTACCTAAGGATAGGGGCTGATTTCCAGAGGAGACAACCATGTTATTAGAGTACACCAGGGATTACTGACCCTTGGGGAGGGGATGGGAGCTGGAGACTGAATCAATCACCAGTGGCTGATAATTTAACAGTCATGACTATGCAATAAAGTCTCCATATAAATTTAAAGGTGGGAGTTTGGAGAATTTCTGGGTTAGTGAACACATGGAGATTTTAGGAGAGTGCTATGTTCAGAGAGAGCATGGAAGCTCTGTGCCCTTTCCTCATACCCTGCCCTATGCATTTCTTCCATCTGGCTATTTCTGAGTTATATCCTTTTATAAGAAACCAGTAATCCAGTAAGTAAAATATTTCCCTGAGTCCTGTGAGTTGCTCTAGCAGAATAATCAAACCCAAGGAAAAGGGGTCACTGGAACCTCTCATCTATAGTCAATCAGTCAGAAGCACAGGTGACAACCTGGACATACAATTGGCACCTGAAGGAAGGGGCACAGTCCTATAGGACTGAGTCCTTAACCTGTGGGATCTAATGCTATCTCCATGTATTAATAGATAGTATCAGAATTGAGTGGTATTACAGACACCAAACTGGTGTCCAAGAATTTCTTGGTGTGAAGACACCACCTTCTCCCCCACATTGGAACTGAATGCAGAATACATACATAGCCTAGTCTTACAACCAACACAGTTGAATTTACAAATCCACACTAATTCTTTTCCATTATTTTACATGCAAAGGTCGGCTGGGGTAAGCTATACCTAACTATGCTTTGTTGTTTCTTTCACCATCGTGTTATTTTTGTAGGGGAAGGAAAGCATTTTCCATTCTCCATTCTAGAGTCTTGGTTGGTCTAATAATTAAATTGATGAAAGATTAACAGGAGAACTTAAAAAAATTAATTTTGTACATATGGGACTCAAATGAGACTCAAAGAAGTAACCAAAGCAAGCAATATTTATACCTATGATAAGAAAATGATACATTTGTAAAGAATTGACATACAATTACTTTGGGCTTCCCAGGAGGCACAGTGGTAAAGAATCCAGCTGCCAATGCCAGAGACACAAGAAACACGAGTTTACTTCCCTAAGTCGGGAAGATCCTCTGGAGAAAGAAATGGCACTCACTCCAGTATCCTTGCCTGGAAAATTCCATGGACAGAGGAGCTTAGTGGACGACAGTCTATGGGGGTCACAAAGACTCAGACACAACTGAGTGACTGAGATTGCAAGCATATTCAGTTATTTTATTGCAAAAGAACTGAGAACACAATGGGGACAGGACAGTCTCTTCAATAAATAGTGTTGGAAAAACTGGAAAGCCACAGACAAAAGATTGGAACTGGACCTCTATCTTACAGCATACACAAAGCATCACTCAAAATGGATCAAAGACCTGAACATAAGACCTGAAACCATAAAACTCCGAGAAGAAAACACAGATAAGCTCATTGACATAGGTCTTAGCATTGGCTCTTTGAGTCTGACACCAAAAGTAAAAGCAACAGAAGGAAAAATAAGCAATCATCAAACTAAAGACTTATACACTTATACAGAAAAGAAAATCATCAACAAAATGAAAGGTAGCTTACCGAATGGGGGGAAAATATTTGTACAGCATATCAATTCAGTTCAGTCGCTCAGTCGTGTCTGACTCTTTGTGACCCCATGAATTGCAGCATGCCAGGCCTCCCTGTCCATCACCAACCCGGGAGTTCACTCATACTCATGTTCATTGAGTCGGTGACACCACCCAGCCATCTCATCCTCTGCCGTCCCCTTCTCCTCCTGCCCCCAATCCCTCCCAGCATCAGAGTCTTTTCCAATGAGTCAACTCTTCGCATGAGGTGGCCAAAGTACTGGAGTTTCAGCTTTAGCATCATTCCTTCCAAAGAACACTCAGGACTGATCTCCTTTAGAATGGACTGGTTGGAACCTTTTCTAAAACCAGATTGAACATCTGGAAATTCACAGTTCACGTTTTGCTGAAACCTGGCTTGGAGAATTTTGAGCATTACTTTACTAGCGAGTGAGATGAGTGCAATTGTGCGGTAGTGTGAGCACTCTTTGGCATTGCCTTTCTTTGGGATTGGAATGAAAACTGACCTTTTCCAGTCCTGTGGCCACTGCTGAGTTTTCCAAATTTGCTGGCATACTGAGTGCAGCACTTTCACAACATCATCTTTCAGGACCTGCCTGAGGCCAGGGCAGCAGCCAGGAGGAGCTACCCCAACACCTGAGGTCAGGGGCGGTGGCTGAGAGGAGCAACCCCATGTCCAAGGACCAGTGGCTGTGTGGGCGCAGGAGGGCCGAGAGGAGCTATTCCACGTTCAAGGTCAGGAGGGGTGGCAGTGAGGAGATACCCCTTGTCCAAGGTAAGGGGCAGTGGCTGCGCCTTGCTGGAGCAGCCGTGAAGAGATACCCCATGTCCAAGGTAAGAGAAACCCAAGTAAGACGGTAATTGTTGCGAGAGGGCATCAGAGGGCAGACACACTGAAACCATACTCACAGAAAACTAGTCAATCTAATCACACGGACCACAGCCTTGCCTAACTCAGTGAAACTAAGCCATGCCCCGTGGGGCCACCCAAGTCGGGCGGGTCATGGTGGAGAGGTCTGACAGAACGTGGTCCACCGGAGAAGAGAATGGCAAACCATTTCAGTATTCTTGCCTTGAGAACCCCATGAACAGTATGAAAAGGCAAAATGATAGGATGCTAAAAGAGGAACTCCCCAGGTCGGTAAGTGCCCCAATATGCTACTGGAGATTAGTGGAGAATTAACTCCAGAAAGAATGAAGGGATGGAGCCAAAGCAAAAACAATACCCAGCTGTGGATGTGACTGGCGATAGAAGGTTTGATGCTGTAAAGAGCAATATTACATAAGAACCTGGAATGTTAGGTCCACAAATCAAGGCAAATTGGAAGTGGTCAAACAGGAGATGGCAAGAGTGAACGTCGACATTCTAGGAATCAGCGAACTAAAATGGACTGGAATGGGTGAATTTAACTCAGATGACCATTATATCTACTACTGCGGGCAGGAATCCCTCAGAAGAAATGGAGTAACCATCATGGTCAACAGAAGAGTCTGAAATTCAGTACTTGGATGCAATCTCAAAAACGACAGAATGATCTCTGTTCATTTCCAAGGAAAACCATTCAATATCACAGTAATCCAAGTCTATGCCCCAATCAGTAAAACTGAAGAAGCTGAAGTTGAATGGTTATATGAAGACCTACAAGACCTTTTAGAACTGACACTCAAAAAAGATGTCCTTTTCATTACAGGGGACTGGAATGTAAAAGTAGGAAGTCAAGAAACACCTGGAGTACAACATATATATGATAATAATAGAGAACTCATATTACTCTAGCAAAAAAAAAAAAAAAATCAATTAACAAATGAGCAAAAGATCTGAATAGAAATTTTTCTAAAGAAGACATAGAGATTGCCAGCAAGTATATGGAAAGCTCCATACTAAGTCACTTCAGTTGTTTTCAACTCTTTGCAACCCTAACTGTAGCCCACCAGGCTCCTCTGTCCATAGGATTCTTCAGGCAAGAATGTGGGGTGAGTTGCCATGCTGTCCTCCAGGCAATCTTTCTGACTCAGGGATCAAACCTGCGTCTCCTGCATTGCAGACAGATTCTTTGCTGCTGAGCTACCAAGGAAGCCTTGAAAAGCTGCTGGACATCATTAATCGTGAACATGAAAGTGAAGTCACTCAGTCATGTCCGACTGTTTGCAATTCCATGGACTGTAGCCTGCCAGGCTCCACAATCCATGAGATTTTCCAGACAAGAATACCGGAGTGGGTTGCCATTTGAGAAAGTGCATATTAAAACCACAATGAGACATCACCTTACTTCTCTGTCAGAATGGCTATTATCAAAAAGGTAAGAAATAAGTGTTGGCAAGGATGTGGATAAAAGGAAACACTTGTACACTGTTGGTGGGAATGCAAACAGTATGGAGTTCCTCAAAAAATTAAAAATATATAGAATGACCATACGATCTAACAATTCCACTTCTGGATATTTATCCAGAGAAAACAGAAATGCTAATTTGAAGACATGGCACCCCACTCCAGTACCCTTGCCTGGAAAATCCCATGGATGGAGGAGTCTGATAGGCTGCAGTCCATGGGGTTGCGAAGTCGGGCACAACTGAGCAACTTCACTTTCACTTTTCACTTTCATACATTGGAGAAGCAAGTGGCAACCCACTCCCGTATTTTTGCCTGGAGAATCCCAGAGACGGAGGAGCCTAGTGGGCTGCCGTCTATGGGGTCACACAGAGTCGGACACGACTGAAGTGACTTAGCAGCAGCAGCAGCAGCATGCATCCTCATACTCTTTGCAGGATTATTTACAATAACTAAGCTATGGAAGCAATCTAAGTGTCCATTAGTGGATGGATGGATAAAAAAGATGTGGTATATATACTCCCTGGAATATTATTCAGACACAAAAAAGAAAACTTGCTATTTATGAGTAACAAAAAAGGATGGACTTTGAAGGCATTATGCTAAGTGAAATAAAGTCTGACATAAAAACACAAATACTATATCATTTCTTTTACATATGGAATGTAAAAAAAAATTACTAACCTCATAGATACATAGATTAGTGGTTGCCATAAGAGAATAGGGGTAAGAGAAATGAATACACTGTTTTGTTTCATTTTATTTTTAGTTTAAATAAATTGAAAAATATTAAACTTGCTTTTCATGAGTAGCCTCAAGTTAGTATGAAACAATAGCTTTATCTTTCCATGATTGTTTAGAATTTTAGTAGTTAGTGATCTGTTTCTTAAAAAGCATTCTTTTTTATTTTTAATTGAAGGATAATTATTTTACAATATTGTGTTCGTTTCTGCCATACATTAGTCCTCCCTGAATGACAGTACTCTGATAAAGAACTTTTGAATGGAGAATTTCAGAAACTATAGTTTGGCATTATAGAATACATTTCCCCTAACATATGCCTTCTGAAATTACACGATGCATCTCCTGCAGCTAAATAAATATTCAACTCAGCAAGTATTTTCTTAGAGCTCCTAAGACATTGTACTGGGTGTCATGGCGCTAGCAAGGTGGGGAAGGTCCATTTAAGGAACATGCAGAGTGTTTGAGGATATCAGGTGTGAAAAGTTAACAGTTAACAAAGCAGAGTGAGCTACAAACAGCAAGAGAAGTACTACCAAGATCTTCCATCATGGAGGAAGATATTAATCATTAGAGGATAAGAGGGAGCTTCAGGGAGACCACCTTGAAGAGACCACTTCTGGAGCCACCTTGAAGAGTAGAAAGGGTTTTTACAGGTAGAGAAAGGAATAAAAAGGCATTGCTGGCACTGCTGATGAAGGGAGCCATGTGCACAGGGGCCTGGAGAGTGGGTGAAGGATAAAGTTGAGTACAGTAGGTTCCACCTGCTACATCAACTCACAGAGAACAGAAGTGGAGCTGGAGCTTGGAAAGGTAACTGAGGCTCCGTTATGAAGCACCCTAAGGATTTCACCCTATGCAGCAGGTTCTGGAAAGTTGTTCCAAGTGTTGAGAACAACAGAATGAAATGGAAAGTAATATGCATTTATGGTTCTCAGGGTGGAAGCTGCAGTCATATAGACCTCACCTTGAACTCAGCTTCTCTGCAAGGTATTTAACTTAAGTCTTGATTTCTTCATCTTCAAAAGGGAATAATGGCACCTAATCAGGCAGTTGTTAGAAGATGAGACGTGAGATAAGAAATAAACACAGTGACTCCTTTAGGGTAAAATTTCAATAGATGCAAGAAGGACAATGACTACTATGATGATGAAAGAGGAAGAAGAGGAGGACAAAAAGAGAAAGCTTATTGACAACATTCTGAAGGAGATCAACCCTGAAGGAGATCAACCCTGGAATTTCATTGGAAGGAATGATGCTAAAGCTGAAACTCCAGTACTTTGGCCACCTCATGCGAAGAGTTGACTCATTGGAAAAGACTCTGATGCTGGGAGGGATTGGTGGCAGGAAGAGAAGGGGACGACCGAGGATGAGATGGCTGGATGGCATCACGGACTCGATGAACGTGAGTCTGAGTGAACTCCGAGAGATGGTGATGGACAGGGAGGCCTGGCGTGCTGCGATTTGTGGGGTCGCAAAGAGTCGACACGACTGAGCGACTGAACCGAACTGAACTGAATTGACAACAAAATAATGTCTGAATTCATTTTTGTATCTCTACATCTTGTTTAAAACCTGGCATGTTGCAGGCACTCAAATTGTTGAATTAAACTAAAGAGCACATTTATCCCAGGAACCATGGTATATCTTCACCAGCCTTTGGAAAATGAGACAAAAACAAATGTAGGGTGTCGGAAGCAGCCTGAAGGAGGAAAATGCAGACTGGATAATTTGGGGTACTTTTAGAAAACACTATGATGAGAATAATGACTAATTATACCAACCAAATTTATTATATTTCTATCACCACTGGGAGAAAAATGCCAAGGTCAGTGAAAACCATAGAGGTGAAATGGAAAACCTGGCACCCTTGAGAGGTAATTGGGTTTTTTTTACTGGGTTCCCTCTCATTAGATTTGATGTAATTGTTTTTAAAATGTCAAGACATAATGACAAGTATGTATTTCAATATAACCCTGATGCAATAATCAAAAGGGCATTTAAAATTCACTGTACAATTACAGTCCTATTAAATCTAAGCCCATTTGAGTCACTAAATCTAATCTGTTACCTTGCGACATACATGCAGCGAGTTTCCATCAAAACTGAACCGTAACCAGATTTCAATCATTACTCTGGGAAAAGTTCTGTAATAACATTTTAACAAGGACTGGGTTATGCGTACATGAAATAAAAGATTCACTGGGAGTCCAGTGTTCATATTATCACATCAGTCAAGGGAAAAAAAAGGCAGAACCACTTGATTCATGCAAGCAACACGCAGCCTGATGAATCCAACTTGCTCTTCCTACTTGATCATGACAAGGGGGAACTCCAAAGCATCACAGATCTTTGCACTAAAAGCCTGACTTCAAGGCTCCCCCCATTTTGTTGTGAAAAACTTCTGAGGGATCAGCCAAGATGATCCCTGGTTTGTATTACCCTACCCATCACAACGCAAAAACTTCAAAAGAGTCTAAAACGCGACTGGCCTCACAGCATTCAAAACGTTGTGCATAAGGGTCTTAATAACTTTGAAAAGTCAGCCGTCAAGTGCTCCTGGGACAGGCAAGAGAAAGAAAAGATCCCGCGGGAGGCAGTTCTGGCGCATCCAGCTGCTTAGAGAAGCAGTATGATGGATGGCTTCCACTGGTAACAATGAACAGCCATGAGACACAGGTTTTTGTTCCCGGGTTCCTGCACTCTCTCCTTTGACCTGCCCCACTGACCTGTATGCTGGTGCACATGGCAGGGATGCCTGGCCCTCTGCAAGTTAAAGCCCAGCACTATTGCTCCTGCAAAGGGCCTGCTGCCTGCTGTTATCCCCCTCACCTCCATTTCCACACAGTCTGGCCAGATGGTGACAGGGTTGGAAGTGGAGTCCTGGACTCTGGAGGACAAGGCTTCCAATCTGCAAATTCGTTCCAGGATTAGCACAAATCAATTGCGCAGAAAACTGAAGAGCTGGGGGATGGGGGTGGGCACTTGTTTTACTCTGAAGGGGACAGCAAGTAAGCAATTACATCCAGGTGGTTACTTAAGGCATGTAATTAATCTGTGTTCCCAGGGATATTTTTCAATTCAAAGCAGAAAGAGGGAAGTTCTAAGAATCTGGTGAAATGCAGCATATTCCTCTCACAACTGTGGGTGTGAAGGGCAGGCCTGAGCCCATGGTGTCACTACAGGCCTCACCCACTCTAGCCTCGGGATCCTCGCCCATAAAACATTTCAATCCTTCCTACCCTGTCTAGTCATGAGAGCCCTTACTGAAACACGTGAACTTAAACATGCAGTAGAAAAAGAAAAATATTTTGTGACCTCACTTCTATGTGGAATCTAAAAATATTGAATTCATAGAAACAGAGAGTAGATTATTTCCTGTTTTGTTTTGTCTTGTCATGTTTTATGGAAAATGCCAGAGGATGAGATAGTTGGATGGCCTCACCGATTCAATGGACACCAACTTGGGCAAACTCCAGGAGATGGTGCGAGACAGGGAAGCCTGGTGTGCTGCGGTCCATGGGGTCACAAAGAGTTGGACACAACTTGGTGACTGAACAACAATGGAAAATGTCCATATCTTATTTTATTATTATTAATGTAAGCATTTGATGCCAAAGAGATGAAGGTTATTTTACAAACTGAGAATTTTGGCAAGTACATGAAATTTCCATTTTATTGTAGTTTTATATCACATTAATTCAAATACATTGTCTACAACTACTCCAACATGGCTCCCTTGAAATTATTTCAGTCATCCTTAACATGTGACTTTTACCAAAGACTTTGAATTTAAAACAAACATTGGGCTTCTCTGGTGGTCCAGTGGTAAAGAATCTGCCTGTCAATGCAGGGCTCACAGATTTGATCCCTGGACTGGGGAGATTCCACACGCAGAGGGGCAACTAAGCCTGTGCTTCACAAATACTGAGCCCAAGCTCGAGAGCCTGAGCTCCACGACAAGAGAAGCCACTGCAACGAGAAGCTTGCACACCACAAGAGAAAAGCCCCCACTTGTCGCAACTAGAGAAAGCACATAAGCAGCAACAAAGACCCAGGGCAGCTATAAATAAATGAATAAAATCTTTAAAAGTACTACAAAACAAACATATAAAATTTCAAAATAGTAACTTTCAGTTATGAATGGGACAAGAAATAAAACCATCAGATGATGGCTGGGGCTCTTAATTTACAACAGGATACTTTGTTGAAATAATTTTTTCTGATATGCCAGGTATAAATCAGAACCTTCAAAAATAAGGACAGAATCAAAGTACAATAAAGAAGCTTCTACAGCTTAAGATCTCTGTTTGGGAAAAATGAGGAGACAATGATCAAAGGTGTAAAGAATTTACATGTTCTAGAGATTTAACGCATAGCAAGAGGACTATAGTGAACAATACTGTACTGCACACTAGAAATTTGCTGAGAGAATAATTTCAAGTGTTCTCACCACAAAATAAAAAAGTAACTGTGAAGATATGACTATGTTAATCAGCTTAATTGTAATAATTATTTCACCCTTTGAGTGTGTGTATATATATATAGATATATATATACACAAAATTGGGTCACAAAGAGTCAGATATGACTTAGCGACTAAACATACACACACACACACACAATTATCATGGTGTAGACATTAAAATATACAACTTTTACCTTAAAATTTTTAATGGAATTAAAACTTCAATTTTAAATTTAAAAAAAGTACATCTTCTTTATCCATTCATCCATTGATGGACACTTAGATTGCTTCCAGGTCTTGACCATTGTAAATAAAGCTGCTATGAACATTGGGGCACATGTATCTTTTCAAATTAGTGTTTTTGCTTTATTCAAATATAGACCCAGGATTAGAATTTCTCAGTCACATAGTAGTTCTATTTTTAGTTTTCTTGAGCAGCCTTCATAGTGTTCTCCACACCAAGAGTAAGAGGGTTCCCTTTTTTCCACATCCTCACCAGTGTTTATTATTTATGTTCTTTTTGATGACAGTCATTCTGACAAGTGTGAGGTTATATTTCATTGTGGTTTTGATTTGAATTTCCCTAATGATTAGCAATGTTGAGCATCTTTACATGCCCTTGTTGACCACCTACATTTCCTCTTTGGAAAATGTGTATTCACTTCTTCTCACTTTTTAATTAGGCTGTTTGTTTTTTTTAATATTGATAGGACAAGCTATTTGTGGGTATTAACTCCTTATGATCAAATCATTTGCAGATATTTTCTCCCTTTCAGTAGGTTTTTTTTGTTTTATTGATGGTTTCCTTTACTGTTCAAAAACTTTTAAGCCTAATTAAGTCCCATTTGTTGGTGGGGAGGGGCAATACAGGAAAGGGATTAAGAGGTAGAAACTATTAGGTATAAAATAAACTACTAGGATATACTGTACATGAGGAATATAGCAAATATTTTATAATACCTGTAAATGGAGTATAACCTTTTAAATTGTGAATCACTCACTATATTGTACACTTATAACTTATATACATAAACTACACATCAGTTAAAATGCTAAATTAATAAATTTAAATAAAGCAAATGTGAGAAAGAAAATATATAAATAAGGGGGGACTTATTCAATGACTTCACAAAGTATCATAATCATTTGTGAACACTCAAGTCAGGAATTATAATAGCTCCAGTTTCCTACGGACCTACTTTGTGGCAGGAAACACGGAAGCACTGAAAGCATGCATCACTGAGCCTCCCAACCCTGCTCCACTGCATTCGCACTAATCTCATTTCACACATGAGGGGATGCAGGCTCACAGGTGTTAAGTAACCTGCCCCACATCACGCAGCTCCTAAGAAGGTGAGCTATGTCTGAATTTAGTTCTTCTGACTGGTAGCCTGTACTCCTTTGTCTGTGTGTGTGTCATCTGTGTCAGGATCCAGAGAGCCTGAGGCTATCCTGGAGTTCAAGTTCAGGTTTACATGGAGTACAAAGACTTTTCAGCCCAGAGCACCTGAGCAGTGCCATGTCAGAAACCTCCACATTGACACACACTCCTCCTACCAGGCTCCATGCCTTCATCTGAGTGATTCTGGATCAGTCCTCACAGATGCCTCTTCTCTACTCAGTTTCCATGTGAAAATCCAAAAGCACCTCATCCTCTCTCCCCTCCCTACCAACCCAATCAGCATATCCCATGAGTCAGCCCCACCCAATCACTCAGGTAGAAACTCATCACCATGCCTTTCTCTGGTCGATGAAAATAATCAATAAACAATAATAACAATAGAAAAGAGTTTCTTTGAGCCAAACTGAGGGCTAGCTTGGAAAACTGCTTCCCAGATAACTCAGAGAAGCTACTCTGGAGAAGCAGGCTTTTAACACAGTTTTATACCTTGTCAAAACAAAGAATACTAAACATGTCAGGGAGTCACTTCTTCAAGGTTAAAAAAAAAAAAAAAGACCAGCACGTACACATCCAGCAGGTACAGTATGACCCTGATGCCTGGGAACAGTGTCTTATCATCAAAGAAGGACCAGCATTGGTATCCCAGGAAGAGGGGCATTTCATCTTTATTTATTTATTTATTTATTTTAAGAGGCAGGACTTCCAGTCTTTATTTTTACACTCTGCCATATTTTGCAGCTTTTAGCTCCGGTTCTCCACACTGCACAGGGTCTGTTTTTCTGACTCAATGGTTATTAAAAACATAGCTTGAAAGAGCCCCCCTGCCCTCCCAGCGGAGTCCGAGCTCCAAGCAGGTCCACCAGACCGGGTTGCTCTGACCTCCTCCCACTCTTCACACCCACCTGCTGCCTCCGGGCTTTTGCACTTGCGGTTTCCTCTTTCTCTCAACCCTCCAGCCTTCAGGTGACGGGGGAGGGAGTGTTCCTCACAGCATCTAGACTGGATGTCTAACTTTCTCTCTCTCACAGACACAGCACTTCATTACCTTTGGGTGTCTTATTACACTTTGCAATGGGAGACACGTGCCGCTGAAGCTCCCAAGCTTCAAATTTGGTTTAACTCAAAAGGAATGCGCGGAGATTTCCATTCAGCCGGTTAACGTGGCGCCCTCCGGTGGTCGCCGCTCACATTCCGACTTGCGGCCACTCAACCCATTTACATCTGTGCGTTTGCAATCCACTCAGACTTCACTCTTAACCTGAGACGACACCAAACATTCCTAGCCCACGCTTTCAAAGCACAGTCATTCCGGAGCGCACGCCATTCCTGGCCTCCTGGGCTCTGGTGCGGTGAATGAAGGCGCCACATGGCCAGTCGCGTCCAAGCCCCTTTTATTTGGTTTCCCGCGCTCAGGCCTGCATCACCGGCCGGGACTTCTCCGCCTGCAGCTTCACTCCGGAGCCCGCGAAGCCGGTGCCGCCCCGCGCTGCAGCACGATGATGTCTCGGTCCGTGAGCTTCTCCCGTCACCGGGTCCACCATGTCCTTGCCAATCAGCTTCTCCACACACTCCAGGGTGACCACGGCCCCAGAGGGCCTTAGCACGGCGCACGGCGTGGCGTTGCTCAGGCTGTCGCGGGTAACGGCGCACACGTAGCGCTCGCTGCGCGTGATGAGCCCCACGCGGTCCACGGAGCTGTCCAGCGGCGTGAAGCACACCGGCGTCAAGTCGGACATGCGCAGCGGCTTCCCGGACATGGGGCAGGTCACGATGCGTGACAGCTTCTCCAGCTTCGTGGCTTTCGCCTCGGGAGTCAGCGACGGGATCCAGAAGCTGGGCAGCGCTTTGTCCTTGTCCTTGCCTGCGGGGCCCGCACTGGACCCGGGTTGGGCATCGTCTGGGCCGTTCCCTGCCGAGGCGGCCTTGGGCGTGAAGGGGTTGAGGGGCCGGCTCACGATGGCCACCTCCTTCTCCAGAAAGCCCCGCACGTGGTTCTGCGCCGCCGCCCGCTGCAGCTCCTTCTGCTCCTCTCGCCGGGCACCCCGTTGTTTCTCGTAGGCCTTCATCTGCCGGGCAATTTCCTTCTTCTGGTGCAAAATGTACTCTAGGATTGCTTCCCGCTCATACAGGTAGCCATCTGGGAGGCAGCAGCTCACTCAGGGATCTGCTTAGCTCTCAGAGGTGACTGCGCCATTTTCTCTCCTGGCTTTGTAATGTGCTCCAGCGCGTAGGGGAAAATCTTGTGCCATAAAGAGTTAGTTCAGGAGACCAAGGTTGTCTACACCGTGACGACAAGGTCGTGGCAGGGCTGCAGCGAGAGGCAGCAGCAGTCAAAGTCCTTGACGGCATCCCGGCTCAGTCGAATGTTCTGGGTGCCGTAGCCTGAGGCCGCTGTGTCCTTCTTTTTCTCATGGTAGGTGTAGACGGCCCCCACTGTGCAGTTCTTGCCGTGCCGCGTCATCCCCGGGGGGGGGGGG
>SJYT01035144.1:595774-640681 GCA_006410635.1 Cephalophus harveyi | reverse complement strand
GGGGGGGGGGGGGCGGGGAGGAAGGGGTAGCTCCATTACAGCCATCTCAGAATTTCCTCCTCCAGACTAGGAGTCCCCTAGAGGTGGGGCCTGGGCTGGACTCCAGGCTGGGTCCCAGCACTGCCTGGCACCTGGGGGTGGGGGCTCACAGACGACCCCTCTTTCCTCGGTGGCTACTTCAACAGTACTACACCGGAAAGCTTCATCTTTATTTTTAACATACATTTTCTTTACTTCTGGTCAGTGTGCCCTTTTCTTTAATAATTAAAGCAGATGTACAATGTATGTGTGGCATGCGTGTACTTAGTTTTATCTGACTGTTTGTGACCCCACAGACTCCTGTAGCCCACCAGGCTCCTCTGTCCATGGGATTTTCCAGGCAAGAATACTGGAGTGTGTTGCCATTTCCTTCTCCAGGAAATCTGGATAGGCCACAAGAGGCTGTTTTAATTAGCATAACATTCAACTTAACTCATGCATAAGATAGAATGATTTCCCTATATCTCGATATGTAAAAATTTCTTTTTAAAAAAAAGTAAAAATAAATAAATAAAATAAAATAAAGATTTTTTTTATATGGACTGTTTTTAAAAAGTCTTTGTTGAATTTGTTACAATATCACGTCTGTTTTATGTTTTGGTTTTTGGGCAAAGGATGTGGGATCTTAGCTCTCCGGCCAAGGATCAAACCCACACCCCTTGCATTGGAAGGCGAAGTCTTAACCACTGGACTACCAGGGAAGTCCCTGTAAAAATTTCTTTTGTCACTCTTCATTCACCTTCCTCCATCTCCACTCCGGTACCCTCCACCCTATTTTAGGCCTTTGTAATACTCCATCTGTATAGTTGCCACGATGTCCCATCCTCTCTCTCCTAGAGATAGGTCTGATATCACTTCCTTCCACAGCTAAGACCCTGCCCTTCCTTACCTTGCTCAGAGAACAGTCACTCTCCATGATCTCCACAATGAACTCTGAATCCTTTCTTAAACATTCAAAATCCTCCTTGACAGATATCAACCCGCATTCTGAGATGACACTGCCAATTTTCTCCATCACTTACATTAATCTACTCTCAGAACCAGCTAGTCAGAAATCGACTGGGCAGGATTTGCTAGGACAAGGACTAGATACCAGACAGACAGTCTGTAGCTGAGGGGGGTCTGGCAGCTGTGACTGCAGACATCTGGGCTGGCACATGGCCTGGACCAGATAGAAGAGTCTTGCCAAAGCAGTCGCACCAGATATAAAGACCCACATTCCGTATCCACTTAAAAATAAGGTACATTCCCAGGTCTTGGGAAATCTGAACACCAGACAGGATACAAGCCAGACAGAGGGAAACGAGACTGCGACAGGAGACAGGAATTGTCTTTCAAGGTAGGAGCTGAAACACAAAGAACCAAGTAAGGGCTCAGGTGTTCAAACAAGGATGACACAGCAGAACAGAAGCAGGAGCAAGAAAGGCATATGGAGAACTGTTTAACAGCTTGCTTGGCTACCTTCCATTTGTCTTAACTTAGCAGTATGGTGTCCACAGGCTCAAACTGTGTTGTTTCATTAGCCATATTGTAATAAGTTAAATTATAGACATACCCAACCTGCCTTCCCCACATCAGAGATAACAGATTTACTGTAACAGAAGAGGCATAAGCTGACATGGCAGTGGTGGAGGTTTCCCTTGATGTGTGGAAAATAGTTTACCCTGCTTTTTGTTACCACTATGATGGGAAATTTGAAAAATGTACTGTGTGCCTGAAAAAATTCAAACCAAAAAGCAAGTTTCAAAATTTGTGTAGCTGATTTCATTCATTATTGTGCTTCATGGTTTCTGAGATTCCTGGCAAATACTTTTAAAATTTTGTTCTAGTGTTGTAATGTTACATTTTGATAAGGGTTGGGGGGAGTGGAAGAGGAATATTATGAACTAGGGGAAGAAACTAGGTTATTTGAACCTCTCCCCTCCCCACCCCACACTACGTGACTGATAAAAGCTATTCTCTTTTTGGAATTTGGTTTCAGTTACTCTCAACAAATTGTTTTGTCATTGCCATAAGCCTAGTGTTACAGAGCCCTACAGGCATAGTTCCACACAAGTTTCTGAGCTCAGGGTATCAGAGCTAACTGTTTTATTTGATATTCTGGTGTCCAGTTTAAGTAAACCTGGGTAAGCCAGTAGAGGCAAAACCACCTCTTAACAGAACTGATGCTTTAAAAGACTTAATTCTGTCTAGATGTGGTACAAGCCCTCCAACACAGCCACAGAGAAGGAGACAGCTTCTGCCTTTTTGCAGAACTGATGTAAATTAGAATATTTCCTGAGACAGGTCAGCCTGGAGTAATTTTCCAGTTGACTTGCCATATAACCAGGGGACTAGCTCCCACATCACAATGCAATGCAGATGAAAACCCTTGTAATTTCTCTCGGGTTTTCACATTTGTTCGTTCATGGTGTGGAAAATTGTCAGTATGTGGCTCAGAGTTTAAGTAAGCTGGTGGGAATCCGTCCAAAGCTCAACCTGGCACATAGCTGGTGCTTAATAAATATCTGTTGATTACACTCTGAAAACTGAATGGTGCTTCTGGTCACTCTGTCCTGAAATACCCAGAAGATGCTTTTGAAAATTTTAGTCACTCCAGCAACTGCAGGAATCCCCCTCTATGTAGATTCTCCTGCCAGATGGGCATGAATGTAAAACAACAGTTTGGGTCCATTTTAAAGAATTTTTGAAAAAATAAATGAGGCATTCTATTTCATCCCTTCAACATATATTTATCATTGGGACCTTATCAGGCTTTATGGCCTCCATCATCCTTTAGACAGCCTTCCTATATTTGGAGAATTTGCTTCCTTAAGAGCCCTGACTTTCCCTAGTAGAAACTAGAGATCCATATCTTTCTCAGTCTTGGATGTCAAAAATCAGAGATGCTCACAAGAGATGGTGATGTAAAGGGAAGCTAAGGAGGCTGAACCAGGGGGAATGCTTTTCCAGTTGGTGGTGGTGGAGAAGCAATGCTGAGAAGCAGCAGCAGTGACATTGCCCTTGTCAGGCTGGGATCTGAGGTATTTGTGCCCAGTGGCAGAAGCGGGGTATTATTATTATTATTAATATACACACATTCTTTTTCAAGGTCTTTACTCACAACCCTCATGAGATGGGGGGATGGGTGGGCATTGTTCCAAGCCTCATACCAGTCCTTGCACAGACTCTGTGAACATGTGAACTCATATATTTCATTCGTACATTTTCTGCTGTAAGTAAAGGAGGCTCAGCTGCTACCAGCTAAGAATGCTGGCTGCTATGTCCACACTTTGCTCAATGCCACAGTAAGGATGCAGATGCAAAGACAAACAAGATGTGAACGCAGCCTCCAAGATTCCATGGCCTGGATGGGAATAGGCTCAAGCCCGTCAATGGGATGCAATGATCAGAGCTGTGACGTGGCATACAAACAGATCCGAGTGCTGTAGGGCACAAGGAAGGCAGAGCCTGCTTGGAAGGTGCATGCCCCTCTCTACCTAGGCAATGGACACTGACTTCACCACCCTCAGACCCTCTGCCACACATAGTCAGAGGCCACCACCCACCCCTTAAGTCTGGGATGCCATTAGTGCAAAGCTGTCACTTAGTAGGGCTCAAAATCCCACAGCCCAAGGATGAAGTGCAGCCTCAACTGTTGGGCCCCCATGTCCTTCCCTCTGTCTATCTTGCTATTATTCAGGGCTGGGACTTGGACTTCCATTGTGTCACAGACAAGCCATGGCCAGGGGGACAGACACAGCCACTGAGAACTCTGGTGGTGCAGTGGGGCAGGGCATGAAGGGAAAGTGAATTCCTTGGCATGCCAGTTCTGAACCTCAGGAGGGGCAAGCTCTTGTTTGAATCCTTTAGCAGGAAGGAACCTAGATACTTGTTTGCAAGTGGGGCCAGCCCCTGAAGGCACCACCCTTTCAATACCTTCTTCTCAAAGTCTGACCATCAGTGCTGTAGTCGTGTTTTATTCTGCTTCCTGTAACGCCTTTTTATGAGAATCTTAAAGTCTCATGGGTTGTGTGGGTGGCACAGCAAGGAGCCAGGAGATAACCAACAAGGGGCAGATCAAGTTACAGGCAGAGCAGGAAAGGCAGGTGTCAAG
Organism: Cephalophus harveyi; assembly: GCA_006410635.1. Lineage (NCBI taxonomy): Eukaryota > Metazoa > Chordata > Mammalia > Artiodactyla > Bovidae > Cephalophus > Cephalophus harveyi. Next base: position 636,546 of record SJYT01035144.1, on the reverse strand, counting down.
GGGCTGGGCAGAGAGGTGGAGAAAACTGGAAAGTGGGGAGCCAGAAGTGGTCCCCAGGTTGGAGTGAGCTCCCAGTACCTGTGCAGCCAATTCTCTCTGCTTCGTCCCTCTCCCCAGGTTGGGTCTGCCTCCTCCATACTGTTCACAGGTACACATCTGGATCTGAGGAGAGAGCTGTCAGCATGGACAGCACAGCCTGGGTGACTTTTGAATTGCTCCCATCCACCAGGAAAGCCTGGCTCCACCAATGAAACTGACCATCCAGCAGTGGTTTTGCTAAAGCACAACTGAACCACGTTGGCCACTGTACCTGGCCGCCCTCAGCAGCAACAGACTCCTAACTGTGACTCGCTCACTAGGGTGCCGTCCCTAGACAGATAGGGCCTTTCTGCAGTGTGACCCCTTCCAGGCCAGACATCAGGTTCCTTCAGGTTGTAACCACAGCACAGAGACAACATCAGGAACATCATTTCCCTTTCGCTTCTCTTCCCACCCCTTCTTACACCAGAGAAGCAGTCTCAGCTCCATGCTGCTGTGTTAAGTCTCCACCACTATTACTGTCTCTCCTGTGTAACAAGACAACCAGTCTCAAGCTCAGACAGCAAGAGCTGGCTAAAAGTCATGATGTTGTTTTGTTTTCATTGTACTTATATAATGGATACAAAGGCATATGTGCTTTATTATCACCTATTTACTTTACATTCAGGGTAATAATACTGATAGTAATATTCCCTCCTAATTTTTTAAAAAATAAATGTAACCTTTAAAAAGTGATTAATATGTTTAAAAATTATGAGGAAATGAGCATAGCAGCAATTGTGATAGCCCCCAAGAGTTAGGGAGACCATGTCCCTAAGATGTGGCCCTCCGTCCTGTTCCCTGTTCACCCACTCAGGTTCAGCTCCTGGGGTGGAGGCGGGGGGCGGATCCCATCATGGGCAGACAGCCAAAGCTGGGCACTTAAGGTCATTGCTATTTGATTCTTTTCTCTTTTTAAATTGTTTTCTTCTGTGTTTGTCTTTCACCCCATTTCCCCATCAGGGAGTGAGTTCCTTGAGGGCAAAGACAGTGTCAGCACTTTCTTTCCAACTCTCTTGCAGCTGCCAGTCTCAGTATTAAGCGCACAGTAGGCGTTCGATAAACGCTGCTGCTCTGCATTCAATACTCAGGCAAAAACAACATCACCACTCACACCAGACACTGAAAAAAATAGGTCATCTCTTTGGCAAGGGCAACAGGATTCATCAGGAAAGACTCTGTGAATGGTGTAAATGAACAACAACAACAAATAAGAAACTCAGTCTTTTGGAAAAATCACATCTTTGTTGCAAAGATGCCAGAATGTCTGAAAATGGATAAAACCTGGGGATTTTCCATAGATTAGTCATGTGGTTTAAATAATTAGAACTGAAGGCCTATGGGTATGAGATTGCCCCCAGTGAAATCTGAGTGGTTGCAGGCAAAGTTTAGTCATGTGTAAAGAGGAGAAGTACCTCATACTGACAGCAAGGAATTAAAAGAAGGAAGAAATCAAGAAGGGACCTGCAGCCTGGAGAGGAGAGAAAAGGCATGTTATAAGGCTGGGCCTAGGGAGAAGTGTGCAGCAAACTCAGCCAATGTGCTGAAAGTATTAATATTTGCAATTTTACAGAAGGAGTCCAGTCGATCACAGGCATTTGGAGTATTTGTTTTAATAGCATTCTAAGTGAAAGCCCTCTCTCTGGTAATAGAATTTCTTTCCATTTTTATGAAGTCAAAAATGAAAAATAAGCTAAAGCAAAAGAATCTAATTTCCTATAATAAGGTTTTGTTCTGAGTCACTTATAAATGCAAAATCACGGGGTCTTAGACACCAGAAGGCACATGTTGATCATGGAAATGAAATAAGAAAAATAAAATCTTAGAAACCCACTCATAAATATTGACCTTCACCCTTTTCCCCACCTCCAACTCCCACCTACAACTTCACACATGTGTGCCCACACACACACACTCACACACCCAGGGAGAAATAACAACACTGGCTTTCAGAGGCTGTGCAAGACAGACTGTGAACGGACCTGTTCTCTAGATAGAACATATTTGTTCAATAAATTCACCACCTCTGGGTGGAAGTCCATGGAATTCAACACTGCTGCCAAAAACTCCCAAACTTAGAAGTGGTCAGGGATACCACGTGGTCCTGAGTAGCCCACTGGAGGCCGAGAGTCGCCAGGGGCCCCTTGATGAAGAACATCAGAATTGAATGCTGTACCCTTTCTCAACCAGGTTAAACTCACCTTTCATAAGTGAGAGATTATGGTCCTATTGCAGGCGAAGGAGTCAGTGACCTAACATTTCAATATCTGTTCTGTCAGTTTGACCCAAAGCATGTACCTTGAAGCCTTTTTAGCATACACTTTGTCCAGAATGTCACCTAGAAATGCTCATGAAGCATTAGTTTCATCAATTGTCCCCAGTTTTTCTTGTTACTGAAAATTCAAAGGTGTGACCCCCACTTCCCATTCGCCTATATTTGTAACTGCCATCATGAGCTATGAGCCAATGCCATTCCTTACTTTTTGCATCTCTTTTAGACCTCCAGACTGCCTGTTTCCAGGGCTTCCTAGGTCACTCAGTGTTAAAGAGGAGGAGATGCAGGCAATGCAAGAGATGTGGGTTCAGTCCCTGGGTTGGGAAGATCCCCTAAAGGAGGATAATGGCAACCCACTCCAGTATTCTTGCCTGGAAAGCTCCATGGACACAGGAGCCTGATGGGCTACAATTCATAAAGTTGCAAAGAGTCAGACATGACTGAGCAACTGAGCACACAGTGCCTGTTTCCAGGACATGAATAATTGCATCCTCATCCTATCAAGTCACAAGTCTTCCTCTGTATTAACTGCCAATCAGTTCTCCTTGCACCAGGACTAAGTATCAGTTATGCAGACTGGGTCAGATGGTCCCACAAGGTATCTTCCAGTCTTCCCTCATTCTTTTGGTGGGACAATCTCTCCCTCCTCCTCAACTGTGCCTCCTCCCTCCTAGAGTTCTCCTGCCTCTACAGCGCACCCAAGCCTTGGACATGGTTCATACACCCATGACGGAAATTTATTTTTGACCCCAGAAGCCCAGACTAAATTTTTATAACTTTTTCCACTTTCCCCTGAATAGACCCTTTATCTTTTCTTCTTCCTACATGTGCCAATATTCATTCAGAATCACTTATTCAAATAAGAATAACTGTCTCTGGTGACTTAAAAAAAATTTAGAATCTGATTGCCCCTAAGAAGGAGTCACTGGAAGGGCTGAACAGAATAGTAATATTCCTGTGTGTATGCATTCATGTTAATATGCACAGAGTGCCAAGGAAATAGTGGGAATTTGTAGTCAGCCAGACCTGGGTTTGAACCCCAGCTCCAACAAGAACCTCAGGTACCATTATTAACCCTTCTAAGTTTCAATTACCAGACCAGAAAAAAAATAACAATGCAGATAACAGGAGCTCCTTCAGTAAGTTGGTACAAGAATTAAATGAAACAAAGTCCTTTGCACAACATCTGAATCATGAAAGCCTTCAATAAATGGGAGCAAAATGTAGAAATGATCATTTCTTTAGTAGTAGTAGTGTTACAACTACTAGTGGTAATTATGCCTAGTATTAAAGAAGTATTGCTATTATTTGAAGTCAGAAGGCCTAGTTTCCAAACTAGCTTTGTGAATAACTTGTTTTCCTAAAACAAATTAGAATTTCATTTCCTCCTCTGCAATAGAGCTTGAGCATTAAGACTGTGGAATTCCAATTCTAACTCCTCCACCTCCTCCATTTATTAGTTACACAATGTTGAGCAAGTTACTCAAATGTTATGAGACTCGGCTTCTTTATCTATAAAATGCAGGTGATAATAGCACCTACTCCAAAGGGTCATTGTCATTATTCAATGAGTCGATGCATGTACAATGTTTCAAAGTGCTTACCGCCTAGTAAGTACTCAAGAAATGTTTCTAAAATCTATAATAGGTTATACTGACATCCACCACACAGGTTATGAAGATTTGCATGAAAAGATAATGCATGAAAAGCACCATCCCGTGACACTGTTTGGTGTAAGTGGCTCATAAGCCAGGATGTAGCTCAGGATTACCTGGAGATATTTTAATAAAACTAATGCCTTTGTCTCATCCCAGGCCAATTACATCAGTAATCTCTAGGAGCAGGGCCAGGACATTTTCAAAGCTCCTTCACATGATTTTAATGTGCAGCTAGGGTGAAAAATCTCTTGCCTAGCAATAAAGATAACTCACTAAAAGGTAGTTATTTTTACTCTTCATCTATATTCACACATATCCAAACCTACAAAAAAAAAAAAGAAAGAAAAAGTTATCTGATTTATAAAAAGATTAAGCACGTTAGAAAAACATTCAGGGGACTTCCCTGGTGGTCCAGTGGCTAAGACTCTGAGCTCCCAATGCAAGAGTCCAGGTTCCATCCCTGGTCAGGGAATTATATCCCACATGCTTCAACCAAGAGTTCTCATGCCACAATGAAATATTTTGCATGCAGCAATTAAGACCTGGCACAGCCAAATAAATAAATATATTTTAAAATTCTGAAATTATGTTGCCTACATCTATACTCCAACCTACCAAATATTCCTTTACTAGCCAGGAGGCAGCTACCAGAGAACAGTGAGAAGCTGACAGACATTAGAGAAAGTGTTAGTAGCCACAGTGAATATAGAGATGCTCAATGCCTTGTACCCTGGCAGAGTTCAATGGCTGTTTGCTTAAATGAGTTGATACTATGATGTAAGTCAGTGGGAGAAGACTGATTAGTAAATGACACTAAGGCTTAAAGCAAGATATACATATGAATGTGTATATACACAGTCTCTCACACACACACATACACACACGCACACACACACCTCTCACTGCCCTTCTTCCCCTCACTGGAATTCTGCCCTCTCTGAACCTTTCTCAATGGCTCTAAACAGTATCACTATTGCTACACAAATGATATGGGAGAGAAGTCATACTCTACCATATATTTATAAGCCTTTATGCCTCTTATTATTTAACATCATCTTCTTCCACAAAACATTATAAAAATTGACACTCTTAGAAAAAAAAACTTATGTCCACACAAAACCACAAATACACATGTTCATGACAATATAATGAATAATAGCCAAAAAGTGAAAACAGTACAAATGTCCATCCACTGATATACAAAATGTGGTATATCCATACTATGGAATGCTATTGGGCAATAAAAATAAAGTACTGATACATGCTACAATGTGAATTAACTTCAAAAACATTCTCAGTGAATGAAGTCATACATAAAGACTATGTGATCCCCTTTACCTGAAATACCAAGAGTAAGCAAATTCATGGGGACAAATACCAGATGAGGGGTTGCTTATGGCTGGGGCTGGGAGAGGGATGCGTGAAGGTGTGTAGGATAGTGGTATCGGGGAATAATTGCTAAGTACAGGGTTTCTTTTCAGAGTGGTGAAAATGTTCTAAAATTACATAGTGGTGAAGGGTATACAACTTGAAACATACTAAAAATCACTGGATAACTTCCTGACCCAGGAATCGAAATGGGGTCTCCTGCACTGCAGGCAGATTCTTTACCAGCTGAGCTACCTGGGAAGCCCCAAAATCATTGAACTGAGCACTTAAACAAGTTATTAATTTCATGGCCTGTAAATTATATCTTAACAAAGCTGTTAAGAAGATGACTGTGATCTACAAAAAAGTGCTTAAAAATATTTCATACTGGACTTCCCTGGCAATCCACTGATTAAGACTCCATGCTGCCAATGCAGGGGGTGCTGATTTGATCTCTAGTCAGGGAAATAAGATCCCACAAGCTGCATGGTGTGGCCAAAATTTTTTTTTAATTCATATATTTTAGCAGAGAAAGCTGAATAATAAATATTTTAGAAAAAAATATTTTGGAGTAGGAAATGGCAACCTACTCCAGTATTTTTGCCTGGAAAATTCCATGGACAGAGTATCCTGGCAGACTACAGTCCATAGGGTCAACATGACTGAACACAGCACAGCCTACAGGAAAAATGATTTAACACTTTAGACACATTTTGTTAATGTAATCACCCTCATTTCCCAGCAATAGCAGATGAATTGAGGCTCATGGGCATAGATTTTGCAGACAGCAGGTCCCTTGCAGCTTCACCCGATTGCCACAGGAGAACCACAATATTTCTCGAGAACGTCCTGCCTGACAGACTTCTCTGGCTTTCACAAGGCCAGCCTTGGAGTTACCTCTACCCTCCCTTATGGACAGAGGTGAGTCCCAGGAGGCCCTGCCTACTGGTTGGTTCCATTAGGCTACTGCTCTTTAGCTGACCTGCTAATGCAATTTAAAAAATCTCTTAGGAAAGTCTATTATGTTACTGATCCAGGAGTCATTTAATTCTTCTCCTCTGGTTTATAGAATCTCAGTTGTGTTTACATTGCAAAGTGCACAATCTCAAGGGATAACTTGTATTTGCTTTTAAGTCAATCATGGTAATCCATTTCATTGTCAGTGAACGGTCTAGTGGTGGGCAAGATTTCTGGGTCTGGCAAATAAGGCAAAGTATACTTGAGGGTATATTGGAAATAAATACTTCTTGATTAAATATATATATATATATTTAGGGATGCTCAAAGATAGGTCAGCCTCCTTGCTGTCTTCATCAAGTGTGAATTTGTATAGATATTTTGGGACTGAGTGGGGAGATATTTCCTAAATGCAGAGGTTGGAAAAGCAGAAAAAGGGCAAGAGCCTGGATCCACTGTGAGATTACCAAGTTGCTGAGCCAACTTTGTAACCACCTATCTTCTGACTTTTCATTATATAAAATAAATGTATTATTTAATCCACCATTTCTTGAGTATCCATAACATGAAATCAAAAGGATATCAACTGGAACATCTACCAACCTAAAGATTCATAATTTCCTTCTTGACCAGAGTTTTCTGATAGCATCAGAATTAGGTTTGACTATTAGCAGGCTACAGTCCATGGGGTTGCAAAGAGTTGGACATGGCTGAGCAATTGAACATGCATGTAAGCATATATAAGTACAGTTTAAACAAGAAGTGAAAGAGGTAGAGGTAGGAATTCCAGAGCTAGTATAATGGCTCTACAGTCATCGTGAACTCAGGTTTCTTCTATCAAGCAAATTATCATCTGTAAGTTGCCATCCTCAAGATCACCTCATGGTCCAAAGTGGTTGCTGAAACCCCAGCCTTCACATTCACATTCCAGGACAAAGGAAAGGGAAAGTATGGAAGGACAACAAAGGAGAATACCCTAGAACTGAATCTTCCATAAGGAATATCCTGAAAATGCAATACAATATTCTGTTTATACATCATTGACTAGAACTAGGTCATGCCACCTCATCTTACTGCAAACAAGACTGGGAAATATCTTCTAGCTGGGTACATTGTTTTGGGTTCCATTTTTAGAGAGAAGCATAAAGTGGGTATTGTAAAAGTAATTAGAAATCTCTGATACATAGAAGATAATTCCTTGATTAATCTCAGTACACTCTTCCATTAACCAAAGATAACAGAATATGCTTTATGCAAAATCTGTCCAAAGAAGTTAGGGTGATACACAGTAAAGTCAGCGCATCAGATGTCTCTGATGTGATAAGATATGTGTGTTTTTTTAAGATGACATTTTGAAAATAGATAATATATTTTTAAATGAAATCAAATCATCAAACTCCTGGGTTACACAGAGCTCAGATTGTTATTGTTATTATTTTGGCCAAGCCCCTTGGCTTGTGAGATCTTAGTTCCCTGACCAAGGATTGAACCCAGAGCCCCAGCAATGAGAGTGCACAGTCCTAACCACTGGACCTCCCAGGAATTCCTGGAACTCAGATTAAAAACCAGTAAAATGATGGGTCATAAATGGCACCCAGGTTGTCCCAGAAGATTTTGGAACTACCTAAGAGCAGGTGTAATTTGAAACAGGAAAATAGCAGGAAGAAATATCACTGGGTACCACAACTACAACTAGCCAAAGTGTCTATTTTTAAACTTTAATTTTAAAAATTTAGTTAATGGGAAAAAACTAGTATACTGACTGATGTGCCAATGAAACATATTCCGAGGGAAAACAGGATAAAATACCTTCTTCTACTTGTGGTTAATTAAAGAAAATTCTGTGGGACTAAACGGCAAATTGCAAGGGACCGACTCATTGGAAAAGACCCTGATGATGGAAAAAATTGAAGGTGGGAGGAGAAGGAGACAAAAGAGGATGAGATGGTTGGATAGCATCACCAACACGATGGACATGAGTTTGAGTTTGAGTAGGGTCCGGGAGTTGGTGAAGGACAGGGAAGCCTGGTGTGCTGCAGTCCATGGGGTTGCAGAATTGGACATGACTGAGTGACTGAACTGAACTGAACTGAAACAGCAAGTTACTTACAACTCATAGTTTTTACTGCCCTTTATATGTGTATACTACTGTTTTCTCAAATCTGTGGTAACAATGAAAAATCACATGGAACAAATTGGATTTGGAAGCTAGTAAAAACTGGGATGTTAAGTTCTAATTTCAAATATCATTGATCATCAAAACAAATCCATTTTTCTCCCTGGTAAACTTTATTTAAAAGAAATACTACACATTTAGACTTACAGAATAAATTTATGCTGATAGACTACTGCATTGTCTATTCAATATCATGGAATCACAAGTAAGATTTCACTTGAAAATAATTCTGCTCCTTAAAAAAATATTTGGAAGCAACTGAAAAAATTGTTTGAGAGCTACTCTCTCATTCCAAAAGTGAAAGTCAGTCCAAATGTGGTTTGCACTTCTCTTCTGACTTCCAAACCAAAAACATAAAAATAAGCACCACAAATCTTACAACTGGATGAAAACCTTACCCCCAGCCATATCCTAATTTATGACTGGATATGAGCACATCTCAGACCAGATGCTTGGATTGTACATCCCACTCTCACAAATCACAAGCATTGTACAATTTCAGGCTGAATTGATAACAGGGATTTTTCCTTTAATTCCCCAAGCAAACACCCCAAGGAAACAGATGTGTGTGCTTAAATCCACAACCCCACCATCATCTCTCCTCCTAATTCCATCTACCAGGCTGGTTGTGCCCAGGGCAGCATCTTTGCAGGCCTCTCTCCCAGGTTTTGCAGATACCACCTCTTGCATGCTGTTCCTTCTTAACTTTCTTGTTCCCAGGTCTATTATTCACTCTCTTACTACTTGACGACCTCAAAAGGTTCTTACACTGCCTGATGCCCCAGAAGTGTTATTGCATCACAAGATTCAGAAACACTGGTTGCATGCAGACATGGAACCCGAATTCTCCCTATGGTTTTCAGTCCTGCTCTGTGAAGCTGCTGTAAACTGGAGGCCCTCCACTCCCCAACAGCAGCACCTCTTGGATTTGTCTCACAAAATGTCATCTGAACAAAAGCTCCACATTTATCTGTAAGACCTTTGGAAACCACAGATTCCCTCAGCAATGGCCTGAGGGAGGACAAAATACTTGCTCTTTCTGATCTACATAGAGCCCCTAGTGCTCACACACACTGCCTGCTGTGGGAAGCAACAAGCCCCTCTCTTTGTCCTAGAACAAGAGGGGCCACCTGTTTCTCATCTTCTGGGTTTAAAAGAATAAGTCTGTGTTCACATGGTCTATAACCAGTGGTTGCTTTTATGGACTTGGAATTATATTCCAAGGTCATGTTTAATCTTTCTTAACTGCAGATTATTTTCAAAAATCGGTCCTAAGGGGAAAATCCCTTGATCATTCCAGCTGCATCTCTCAAGACTATCTGGATCCCAGCATGCTGGCTCTTCTGGTGCCTTTGGTGGCAACATGGCCCAGCAGCACACCACCCTGTACTCCCTCCCACATGTGAATTTTAGCAGTCCATGCTTTGCTTGAAAGACCTCCAATGTCTCCTCATTTCTTAAGAAAGCAGCCATACAGCCTAGCAACAGAGGACCTGAACCCTGGTGTCAGAACCTGAACCCAGGCTGCCACTTACCTGATGTGATCTTGAGCAAACTGCTCTATGTTGCTAAACCTCAGCTTCATCAGCAGCAAAGCACAGATTGAAAATATCTCCTACTTCTTCATGGGGTGCTATGAGAAGACACCATAGGAGAAGGGCTCAGCCTGAGTCTGGCAATGTTTGGTCCATATTAGCTAAGGTTACAAATGATATTAGTGTCTGTGCCTCCTTTAAAACAGTTACCCAGGTCTTACCTGGTGGCTCAGTGATAAAGAATCCACCTGGCCTTACAGAAAACATGGGTTTGATCTCTGACCCAGACGGATTCCACAGGCTGTGGAGCAGGTAACCCGTGGAGCAGCGCCACCACTACTGAGCTTGTGCTCTAGAGCCCAGAAGCCTCAACTACTAAGCCCATGTGCTGCAACCCCTGAGGCCCACACACCTAGAGTCTGTGCTCCGAAACAAAAGAGACGACGACAGTGAAAAGCCTGAGCACCACAACTAGAGAAAAGCCCACAGAGCAATGAGGATCCAGCACAGCCAAAAATAAATAAATTCATTAAAATAACATTATTTTTAAAAAATAAAACACAGTTAACCAGAATCAGGGACCAGCTGGCTCACAGAAGTGCCTGATACCGAACAAATGAATGGAAGGATCCATACAGTCCAGGCTTTCACAGTGAGCCTGGGCCATCAGACAGTGAAGGGACTTGGCTGCCTTGGGGACCTGCATCCATGTCCTCATCCCCTCTGTTCAATTGCCTCAACACATGGCATCTTGACTGCCTGGAATAAGTAATGAACATAATCCATTGTGTGGTGACTATGGGGATGGAATGGGATCACTGTGGAATGTCAGAGTGGACCTGAGTGAGTCTCCTTCTCCTCAGGGAAGGTCACCTGGACTACAGGGAACTGAGCCCAGCTCCCTTTGGGGTCCAGGAAACACATGCTGCTCTGGGAAGGAATCAGATGCGTTCTTAGCATCTGATGGAGCTAATGGCCTCCATCTGTTAGCACCTTCAGGTCTTCTCTCAACTCTTGCTGAGGCCACACCCTTCCTGGGCATCCATCATCAAAGGACAGCAAGAGTATCTGACCATTTCTGCCCAAAGCAGGACCCCTCTCATGGGCATCTATGTTCCAAAGCCCTCTGTTGCCTTGGCTGAGGTTGGTCATCTCTCCCTGTGCCATCTTGCTCTTCTTGCTCCTCCATGTTTCTTAGATATTACCTCTTCCCCTTCTCTGCCCCTTTGCCTCAGTCTCTTGTGCCCCTAACTCAGTCTCAGCATGAGCTTTATGGAGGATCCAAATGACTTAGGAAGGAAGAAGGATCATTAGAAGAGGACAGGGGATGTTCCTGGAAGGCCCTTGAGAGATCCAAGGAACCCATGCACTAGATCGCATAAAACAGGTAGGTCCTGATTCTCCTTTCTGGGCAAGACTCTTAAGAGGCCAGGTTTGGGGATTAGGGCCCAACGCTTAACAGTAAGTATATCTCGCTCCTCACCACATTTTTTCTTGAGCATATTATCTGAACCCTGGGTCAGATAACCACTGAAATCTTCTTGTGTATTGTTAGCACCAAAGAACTACAGGCACTGTATACCTTTTTGCTCTGTAATATTTACCTTATAGTTGCCAATTTCAAAATGACCTCATGGTCATAAAATGGCCGCTGTAGCTGCAGCCATCACATCAATGTTTTAGGCAACAGAAGAAAGGGACAAAATAACAAAAAGTGCATACTTAAAATTGTATCAGGACCTTTTAAAGATCTGTCCTAGGAGTATTGAAATGAAGTGAGCCTGCTCAGTCGTGTCTGACTCTTTGTGACCCCATGGACTGTAGCCCACCAGGCTCTTCCATCCATGGGATTCTCGAGGCAAGGATACTGGAGTGGGTTGCCATTTCCTTCTCCAGGGAAACTTCCCGACCCAGGGATCAAACCCAGGTCTCCTGCACTGCGGGCAGGCGCTTTACCCTCTGAGCCACCAGAGAAGCCCCATCCTGGGAGTATTACTCTCCCCCAAAGATTTACAGTTATACATCATTTGCCATTTTTGCTGCAAGACATGCTATGAAGTGTATTTTTATAAATGGACATATTTCTATACCCAATGAAGAAGAGAATATTCCAATGAAAGTAGGGATTTTCCAATGAAAGAAAGGGAAAAGGATAGTAATATGTAGGTCTTTAGCAGTCCCTGCACACTTACCTTTAAGATAGTTTTCTCATATATCCTCACGCAGAACAACTCATCCCAAGTTTATAACTGCAATAACCCTGGGACTCCTGCACCATTTCTCCAATTGCACAAATCCAATCCCCTATCCCCATTCAAGCCCCCCTTTCTCAATGAAGCCTTTCCTGACCACTTCAGCCCAGTGACCTCTCCATCTCTTATTGGGAAGTTATTCAGTTGGTTCTTACTTAACTTTCCATGTATTAGTCCTATATCACCAGTGAAAATATGATTATCTAAAAGGACAAAAGTAGCAATTAGCATTATCTCCCAAATCAATAGCACAGTGTTAAATCATAAGTTTAGTTGCTGTGTGAACCATGTGCTGGATTAATTTAAAGTATTTCTCATTTCTTCTAAATAAAGTTAGGTTTGGAGACTTTTTTCCCTTGCACTGTACTCAAATGACATTTTCTGACGTCTTCCTACTGTTTATTCCCATTTATTTGGTACTTCATCTCACCAAGGGACTTTGTGTAATACATTGCCTGGAGTTTCTATTGTATTTTATACACTCCCTCCAACTAAGCAGACACTCTGATAAGACATAGATGTCTAATCTTGGAGAAGGTGATGGAGAGACCCTTTTCTTGTGACTAACACTGCTGACTGCCTACCCCATAGCTCTTCCTTTTCCCCACTAATAGGACTCTGATTTGAAATAGAGGTAGGATGGAAAACAGTGATGTTTCCAGCTAAAAAGACTACCTTCTCATCCCTTGCAGCTATAGGAGACACATGACACAGCCCTTGCCAGTAAGATGGATATCAGCCATGTGACACAGCCCTTGCCAATGAGATGGACTAGCAGCCATGTGACACAGCCCTTGCCAATGAGATGGATATTCAATGAAAAGACTGATGCTGAAGCTGAAGCTCCAATACTTCAGCAACAGAAGGGGGCAACAGAGGATGAGATTGTTGGATAATATCATGGACTCAACGGACATGAATTTGAGCAAACTCCAGGAAATAGTAGAAGACAGAGGAGCCTGGCCTACTGCAGTCCATGGAATTACAAAGAGTTGGACATGACTTAGAGACTGAACAACAACAAAATGAGATAGATAGGTGGCCATTTGATAAAGTCCTGGCCAATGAGATGGATAGGTGGCCATTTGATAAAGTCCTAGCCAATGAGATGGACAGGTGGCCATGTGACACAGCTCTAGCCAATGAGATACAAATAGGAAATGTTAGATGATGCCTCCTTGAAAACTTTTAATTCCCTGACACTCACATTTTGCCTTTCACTCTTCCCTTCCTCCTTGACTGGAACAGAGACAAATATAGGTGGTAAAGCAACCATCTTGGAATCATAAAATAAGCATTAGGACAAAAACCACAAGGTAAAAATGGCTGAACAGAAAATTAGCAACTAGTCCCTGCTGGCACAATGGAGCTGAAGTCCTGAACTGGCTCCCTTTTGACTTCACTCTATGTGGTAGACATTAACTGCTTCACAAAGTTTAGCAACTCTTGTTCAGGTCCTTGTAACTCTTGGCAGAAAGAAATCCAAAGAGTACCTCATGGAGAGGGGTGTCTCAGCAGTTAAAAGTTCTTCTTTAGCAAGAACTCACTTTGGGACTGGGCACCCTCCTGGGAACAGTACTGTATATGTACACTCTACCCCTTTCATTGGAATTTCTGGCTATGTTGGACCCTGTGCTGTTGCTGCCAGACCTTCCTCAGACACTGTAATTTCTGTTCTCTTCAACTTAGCATCATGGACAATAAGTCTTCATCATTAGTGGTGCCCAAAATGTCATCAAGTAGTGCATTTTCATAAAATCTTTAAATAAATGGAGGAATAAATAAAATCTTTAAATAAATCTTTAAATAAAATTTAAAATCTTTAAATAAATAAACATCATTCAGAAAGTAATGAAGAGAAAGCTGCTGAAAACGAGATGTCATCCCAATTACATCCTCTTTATCACGATTCACATTTTCAGCCTTGGTATGACATACTTTTGAAAATGGCTAGCTATCATCACATAATGTTTAATCCAATTCTGATGAGAATACAACATACATGTTTCATCTTCACTCAGTCCTGAGAAGTGTTCTTTTTCTTAACACTGTAAGGAGGTGCTAAGAAGATCAAGTTGGCCCTTCAACTATTAAAGAAATTCAACTCTTCCTGAATCAGTTTTCTGACCACATACCTGATGGGGAGATCAATCAGGGGTCTCCATTTGCCCAGGACTCAGGATGTCAGGAGGCAGAAATTTATTGTTAATAAATTTGTTTATTGAAATTTATTGTTACAACCAAGAAAGTTTCAGAGATGGGTTAGTAATCCCTGGCCTCTTGACAAAAACCAGAGAGCAAACAAAAAGGGTCACTGATCCTCAGTTCACCCTTCGGGCCCTTAATCTCAATGTCTGTGACAGTTATTTAGGGGGCATTTTTTAACAAGTCCAGTCTGTTTTCTCACTTATGTTCCAGGTATGAGTCTACACCCAGGGGAGATAGTAGTGAATAAGAGAGATGAGATCCTTGCCTTTCTGCAGCATCAGTTTTAGTAGGGAAGACTGATAATAAACAAGGAAAAAAATAAATAAACAAGATAACTTCAGAGTCAGAAGAATGATGAGGAAACACTTGTACAGGTGAGGGACGTGCTCAAGAAGGCCCACCACCCTCAGCCTTGCTCTGGCTTTCAAAGCCCTGGACCACCCCATGGTAGGTGGAGAGGAAGGATTAGGGGAATTCTGTGGGCCTTGAGAACTCACCCACTTTGTAGCCTGAACCCAGCCTCCCTTCTAGACTGCACTCCAAGGGCTTGAGAACCCCACTGACCTGCCCACATAGCCCAAGCCTGACTCTAGGGTCTGTTCCATGTGGTAAATCACTCCAAAGGTGGGTATACCTGGAAATCTGAGGAGTAGCTGGAAGTTTGTGGAGGTGGAGGAAGTAGTGGGACTTTGTGGTGAGGGACAGAGTTGGAGATGCTAAAATAAACCCTTTTCTGTGACCCAATAATTCCACTCCTGGGCATATATACCCAACAGAATACCTATAGCAGTATTCCCCATAATAGCAACTGGAAACTAGAAACAGCAACTAGAAACAAATGTCTTTCAGCCAGTAGAATGGATAAATAAATTCTAGTTCATTCATGCACTGCAATACTATGTAGCAAAAGCAACCAACTGCTGGTATAAGGAACAACATGGAAAAATCTCATAGACATTCTTAAGCAGAAGACTGACCCAAATGTGTCATTGCATTTATATGAAGTTCAAAAGCAGGCACAACTGGCCTGTGGTGATAGAGTTCAGAATACTTTTATACCTTGAGGAAAAGGGGAAGATATTGACTGGCAGGAGCACCAGGGTACCTGGAAATGCCCTATATCTATGTATATAGAGAGAGAGAGATAGACATATGTGTATGTGTGTGAAAATTCACTGAGGTGTGCACACATAATTTTAAACATTAATGTATGATATTATACCTCAAGAAAAAAAAGTAAGTTGCTTTGGAGAACAAGGAGGAGGGGGCAGAAGAAAAGGAAGAAGAAATGGAAGAAGTAAACTACCAGTTTTGAGAGACCAGCAAGCAGAGGGAACAGACAATATGAAGCGCCTGATGCAAAAACAAACTTGTCATCACAGGCAACAGGAACACACAAAGCAGGGAATGGTACCCAGAGAAGCTAGGAAGGGAGGCTGGGCTACTTATGTAGGGCCCCGAGTTTACGGAAGAGTCTGGATTTTAACCTAGGGGCAATGGGAAGCATTTGGCCTGTTGTAAGCAGTGGGGTAGAGGCAGGGAGCACATTATCTGCTTCATGGGCTTTTTCTAAAATCACTTTGGCTTCTGGGGGCAAAAGAGGGGATTTTGCTCTAAGGGCCAACTATGCATGCAAGCAGGGAGATCATTCATAAGGCTATTGGAGTTTAAAATAGTGACAGAGAAGTCTGTGAGAATCAAATGAGCTAGCAAGGATCAGAAGAGGCTATTATTCATCTACCATTCATTCATTTGCCAGTCCAGACCCTCCACACTCTTCTCACCTGCCCTACAGAGGGTAGCTGGATGGGAACATTTAATAAGCCTCTTTGCCCTCTGAATGCAGGCTGGCTCAGCAGACCAGAGAGGGCAGGATGAGAATGAGGTTGGTGTGTATTTGGCTGAAGGGAACAGCCTTCTCCTACAGCCTCACAACTTTGGTTCTGAAAACTGTTCCCTCTCTTTGTTTTGGACTTAGTACACCTTTGTAGGGCTTCCCTGGTGGCTCAGACAGTAAAGAATCTGCCTGCAATGTGGGAGACCTGGGTTCAATTCCTGGGTTGGGAAGATCCCCTGGAGGAGGGCATGGCAACCCATTCCAGTATTCCTGCCTAGAGAATCCCCATGCACAGAGGAGCCTGACGGGTCCACAGGGTTGCAAAAAGTCAGACACGGCTGAGAGACTAAGCACAGCACACCTTTGTAAGGATTCCATTTAATTCCTCCCCAATTACCTTTTTTGAGTGTGCCATTTGTTTCCTGAGGAGTATAAATTCCATACAGTACTAAAACCATAGGTCATTCCTTGATCCAGAGAGTAAGGATAACATATATCCCACATGCCCCTAAGAAAGCAGAGAAGATTCTAATATATTTTCAAAACACTTTCGTCCAAAATGAAAGTGTTACATTTGAAAGGGCCAGTCTCAGTTATCTGGAATATTTGCTTATAGGCAACATTTTGAGACAAGGCTGGATAAATGAGCATATTTATACATTATAAAGCCCTCCTATATTTTTCTTCCATAGCACTTCTCACAACTGAAATAAACTATTTATATTCTTTAATGCCCATTTTCTATATTAGACTCCAAGGTCCATAAAGATGGTCCATGAAAATGGTCCATGAAGAGGTCTGTCTCATTGCCCACTGTAACTCCAATACCTGAGACAATACCCGACATAGAAATTAATAAGTGTTGTTAAAGGATGGATTACGAGGTGGAAGGTTAAGAGGAGAGAGGAAACCTGAGATTTAGAATTGGAAGATGAAGATGGAAATTCCAACTCCCCCAATTACCATCAGATTGTGTGTTTATGGGCTTCCCTGATAGCTCAGAGAGTAAAGAATCCACCCACAATGCAGGAGACCTGGGTCCCTGGGTCAGTAAGATCCCCTGGAGAAGGGCATGGCAACCCACTCCAGTATTCTTGTCTGGAAAATTCCATACACAGAAGAGACTGGCAGGCTACAGTCCATGGGTCGTAAAGAGTAAGACACAACTGGGTGAATAATATTTTCATACTTGTGTGTTTATATCCACCTGACTTATCAAGGCTTCCATAAGCGTCTGTACATAAAATTAGGACAAGAACTCCTTCCTGATCCAATATTTGTGAAGATCAAATGAGATAACACTTATAAAAGTAAATGAAGCAGCAAATAAAGCAGCCGTCAAATATGAGATGTTATTATTATAATAAAAGCATCAGTAAGATGGGGCCACTCCTGGCCCCTGGTTTTTTAATGCAGCACGCATCAGCTTTTGCAGGGCATGGAAAGATATGGTTTTTTACAGTTTTCATTTAAGAATAATTCAGTTCAAGTGGTTGCAAACCTTGGAATCTGGTAATGTGCCTCTAGGTGTTAAGGAATTCAGACAGCCATGCAGAAAACATGACAAGATAACATGTGCCTTATTCTCTCTGACTCCTGAAGCGGGGAAAGTGAAAAGGGAGCCCAACAGATGCAATCATTTCAGGCAGCTTCCAGAGAACGATGCCCTGGCAACACACCTTAACCCCATCATATCCAAAATGCTGCTGGTGGAGGGCCATGTAGTAAAGGGGTGACTAAAAACCCAAGAAACAGTAAGTTGATAAAAACGGAGAATGACTTCAGTAAAGGAGTTGAGTCTCTTCTGAGGGACTCTGAAAATAATAGTGTATCTTGACACTGCTTACGGCCATTATTCATATCTAAATAGAAGCAATTTTCCATAAACTCTTAAATATGAGTTTTCTATCTATATTAAGGTCTCCAGAGAAATAGAAACAATGTATGTGTATATACATATACATGCACACACACATACATAGGATATATACAGGATGTATATATATAGGATGTGTGTGTATATATAATAGGATGTTTGTGTAAATAAATACATATACACACACATATATATACATCTCTACCTCATCTATCTACAAGAGAAAGAGACTGATATAAGGAACTGGCTCATGTAAATGTGGAAGCTAGCAACCCCAAAATCTGCAGGTTGGGCCAGGAGTCTGGAGATCTGGGAAGAGCCAAGTTGCAGTTCCAGCTTTGTGGGCACGTCCTAGGCCACTGTATCTTTTCTAACGGTATCTGCTCCTGCTGAGATGTTCTTTCTTCTTCCACTGATCCAAATTCTGTTTATTCTTCAAAGTACTCAAATATGATTTTTTTTAAGTAAAGTTTTCCCTAATATCTCATTGACTCCTTCCTTTCCCTTACCCTAGCCAAAATGAATTACTCCCACCTTTGGGCTCCCAAGCACTGTCCATAATTCCATGTGTAGAAATCTAAACATGGTCTGGCTCATTTTATAATTTTCTGTGTGCATCTCTCTTGCCCTCCCATCTCCCCAAATCAAAAGCTTTTTGAGAATAGAAGTTAAAATTTCCTTTTTCAAAAAATTTCCAGTAGATAACACAGTACCTAGTATACAACAGATACATTTACTTATCATTTATTTTTTGCATTTATTTGTTATATAATAATTTATTTTCATATCATAGCTATATTTTTTAGCACCAAGTTGGAGCTAGGCACTATACAACATATATGCAATATCACTAATCCTTACAAAAAAGCCCAAGATTTAGATATTATCCCCATTCTACAGATGAAAAGATTGAGGCTCAAAGAGGTTAACTGATTTGCCTAAGACTACACAGTAGCCTAAACTTTAGCCCAAATATGACTCCACAATAAGCTTCAAACAAACAAATGCCATATTCATGACAAACAGTGCATCTCTAAAAAAAAAAAAAAAAAAATACACTCACAAGATAAAGGGCATTTATTATTTATTACTTTACTGTATAATCTTGAGGATTAAAAATAATAATTATCTTTCCCTTGCCAAAATTAGCACAAACACGGAGAATAATTTTGCTTTAAAAATTACACTAAAAGCCAAAATACGGCATTTTCTTATTTTGTATTGTTGAACAGGAAATGTTTTATGGATTAATGAAATTGAGGGATGAGAGGCTACTAAATATAGCCATAAAAGGAGACATTCTGGATCATAAAGTATATTTTCTTCGTCTTGACAGTTGTAGTTTAATTTTAAGTATTTATGATACTACTCCATAGTAAATATGTCTAATTCATGAAAGCTAGGTAACATGAGAGCCAGCTTTGGAAATTTGCTCAAGTTTTTTTGGCCCTTAAAGCTATGTGTAAATGGATTTGCTGCTAAGAATTATGGGTTTTATACAGTAATGACATGAAAATTATCCATATTGCACTCCACTATCAAGGCACTATTTCCACAACTACTACCATTATTACTATTACCTAGACAACTACACTTGACTTTGTAGAAGTAAATCACCTAACATATCCTCTATTACATATCATTTGAACTAAATATGAAAAATGCCACAATAGGGAGTCATTGTTATATTAAAAAAAATTGAACATCTGAGCTTACTTGAAAAAAAATTATCATGTGGCATAGGTTTTGTAACCTAAAGAATTACATATTATTATGTCAACAGTGTTTTAACTTTAAAAATAAATCATAGACTCATAGAAAACCCTTTTCAGTATTGTACATCTTCTTTACATTGGAGGTCAGGGAAAGAGTTATGGGACTTTAAGTGATTTAAATCTTAATGAAGACCACAAGCTATGACTGTACCACTAGCTGTGAGGGGCCCCAAGTCTCTAGGTCCAATGTACTGTGACATATTTTAAAAAGAAAGCAGAGACCATAACCTTTGGCTTCCCTGAAAATCCTCCCATGAAAAATTTGGCTGTGATTTAGGGAGAGGCCATGAGGAATCGCCACAGGGGTTTCTGACCTCACTCATATTTATGAGCAGTGGTTAGTCACACAGACCCTCTGAGACCCTCAATGTTACCTGTAATTCTCCTCTTAGATACCAAAGAGGAGAGCTCCAGAGCACAGAGGAACTCTATTTTAAAAACACAACAAAAATCAAGAGAAATCTTTGAGCTCACCAGGGAACAGGAGGACAATACACACAAGGGCACTGGTGTTCCCTTTCACATCAGTTCGTTTGAGAGCTTTACTGCTCTAAAGTGCCTTGGAATTTCCAATTGAGTTTCTCCATCAGCATCTTAGGAAGGCACCAAGCTTTTCCTAGTTATTTTATTATTGATTTGTAAGATGAACAAATTTCATATCTGGGTCCCACCCAGGGATTAGGGCAGTGAAGAGCTTTCTGCTCTCATTGTAAGGTTCTGGAGGCTGGATTGAGCTCTGTCCCCAAGTGGAAGCCTAACATGATAGAACATAAAGGGAACAAACAGCCAGAGGGCTAGTGTGTGCACTAGAACCAAGATGTCCCCTCCAAACCATAAAGTACACCCATGACATCCTCAGCAGATACTTTTTGAAATTAAAGGGAAAATATCTATCATAGTCTGAAGCTGGGACAGAAGAACCATTTGGGCCAAGCATCACATTCTCAAGGGGCTTTCAAATCTAGACTTTGGAAGCCATCCTCAAAAGAACCTGTTCACGCAGTTAATTACAGAAATACACGGATGAGATTGGTAAGTGAAGATAAGCGTCACACATCTTTAATCCCTTGCCCACTACTTGGACAACACCAACCAACTTTAGTGAACAAAAAATTGATACATGAAATGAATCTCATGATTATCTTTTGTGTTTAGTTTTAATTTTGAAACTTTAAAAATATATAATTTTTAATACCTGGATTTCTTGATGTACAAGATATTTCAAAAGATGAGCATTCAGAGAGCAAGAAAGGCCAAGATTGGAAGAGAAAGAGAGACAAGAAACAACCTGTATGTCTGCTCAGACACTTTCCATTAACATAGGATGTCCTGTCTCAATGCTGCAAATCCTATTCAACCTTCATGAGGTCCCACCTATCTCTGAAATGCAACTGATCTCTCCTACCCCAGAATTCCCAGAGCTCTTCAGTATTCCTATATTCTGGCCCTTAGCTGTTTTGATCCTTCAATTAAGTCACAGAAATTTTGACTCCTTGTTCTTCCCCTTCTTGCCTGGCAAACCCTTACTCATATTTAAGAACTCAGCTTGGGTATCTCCTCCTTTGAGAACTCTTCTAATTCCCACCTCGCTTTGCCCTACATCCCACTTATATCCCCCACCCTGCGTCATGCTCCTTTAGCATTTTGGGTATCCCTCCATCTCTGCCCCATCACAGCAGAGAGATGATCTGTTTATGAGCTGGTCTCCCTGTGTTGTGATCTGTTCTGAGTCAGGGATTTTGTTTGAAGCATCTTTGTCTCCCTGCAGCTGGCACAGTGCATACAGTGCACAGCTGGGACTCCAGTTTATTGAACTTCATGTATTACTTTGAATTAGTTATTCCAATTTAAAGTCTTATCTTACTTGTCAATCTCTATGCTCCACAAGAGCACGTAAGATATATATCTGATTATCTGAATATCTTCAATATTTGATCCCTTAAAAGGTCTTCATAAGTATTTGTCAAATGAGTGAATAAATGTATCATGATCTGTGCCTTTCACTGTAAATTGCAAAGTGCAGCAGAAATGAGAACATAAAAAGTCCATCTGTGAAAGAATTTTTCTTATTTACAACTGGTTTTTATTTCTAAATTCACTGTCAAGAGGATAGTGAAGATTTCCCTTCTTTAGTTTTTGCCAGAAAAGAACATCTGCTGGGATCTACAAAGGAAATATACCTGTGGTTAATGTGGGGCAGGAATTCCAGAGCTTTCCAGATGTTTTCAAGCATCTAGGGTAAGTCATCCATGAGATGGAGCCCAGGTTGAAATAAAATCTTTGCCAGTGTTCTTCATTTATTCACAGTCTCTCAGTAGCATTTATTAGGCATCTTCACTGGGCCAGGTGAAGCTCTGTACCAGCTGTTAGGGATGCAAAGATGGGTAAAAACAATCCCTTGCTCTCCAAGTCTTAAGAGGCTAATGGGAAATTAATAACAATTACACTAACAACTCCAGTTCGGCCCACTGAGTGCTGTGTTTGTAGGAAACACAGGTTATGAATGCAGCAAAGGTTAGTTATTTGCCAGGAAACTTCCCTTTACTTCCTAAATGGACAGGGCTGCATGTGAGACTATGGTCACTAGTGCCTATATGAGCAATGATGACATTGATTGAGAATTAGATGGCATGAGGATGACCCCAGGGCAGGAATGAGAAGATTACAGGGAGCTGTCAACATGAAGATTTTGCTCTCCCATCCACCAAGTATAGAGAGGGGCCTTTCAAACTTTCAGTTCAGTTCAGTCGCTCAGTCGTGTCTGACTCTCTGTGACCCCGTGAACCGCAGCATGCCAGGCCTCCCTATCCATCACCAACTCCCAAAGCCTACCCAAACTCATGTGATTGGGTCGGTGATGCCATCCAACCATCTCATCCTCTGTCGTCCCCCTCTCTTCCTGCCCTCAATCTTTCCCAGCATCAGGGTCTTTTCAAATGAGTCAACTCTTTGCATCAGGTGGCCAAACTATTGGAGATTCAGCTTCAACATAAGTCCTTCCAATGAACACCCAGGACTGATCTCCCCCAGGATGGATTGGTTGGATCTCCTTGCAGTCCAAGGGACTCTCAAGAGTCTTCTCCAACACCACAGTTTAAAAGCATCAATTCTTTGGTGCTCAGCTTTTTTCATAGTCCAACTCTCACATCCATACATGACTACTGGAAAAACCATAACCTTGACTAGATGGACCTTTGTTGGCAAAGTAATGTCTCTGCTTTTTAATATGCTATCTAGGTTGGTCATAACTTTCCTTCCAAGGAGTAAGCATCTTTTAATTTCATGGCTGCAATCACCATCTGCAGTGATTTTGGAGCCCCCCCAAAAAAGTCAGCCACGGTTTCTACTGTTTCCCCATCTATTTGCCATGAAGTGATGGGACTGGATGCCATGATCTTAGTTTTCTGAATGTTGAGCTTTAAGCCAACTTTTTCACTCTCTTCTTTCAGTTTCATCAAGAGGCTCTTTAGTTCTTCTTCACTTTCTGCCATAAGGGTGGTGTCATCTGCATATCTGAGGTTATTGATATTTCTCCCGGCAATCTTGATTCCAGCTTGTGTTTCTTCCAGTCCAGCATTTCTCATGATGTACTCTGCATAAGGTGGGAGGTGGGAGGGGAGGTCAGGATTGGGAACTCATGTACACCTGTGGCGGATTCGTGTCAATGTATGGCAAAACCAATACAGTATTGTAAAATAAATTAAAGTAAAAACAAAAATTAAAAAAAAAATGCATGTTGATGTGTGGCAGAACCAATACAATATTGTAAAGTAATTAGCCTCCAATTAAAATAAATAAATTTAAATTAAAAAAAAATTTTAAGTTACTCTAATTTAAACAAAATTGAAATAAATAAATACTTGAAAAAAGAAGGGCTTTTATCTGACTCCTTCTTGCCTATGTAGGGAGCCAGGAATCTCAAGGCCAAAATGTATCCTATCTTTTGTCTAAACTTCCTCACTTTCCTATCTTTAAACCAAGGGATACCAAAATTGGACTTTTTCTAAAATTTTACAATTTCTAACAGAAAGCATCTGGCTATGCTTTTTCTCTTTTAACACACACACACACTTGTGTTGTTTTACCATCTGTTCTATACGATGATAACCAATAGCCAAAAGTAGCTTTCTACTTTAAATTTAAATAAGTTTAAATTTTAAAATTTAATTTTCAAATTATTTGATCACATTAGCTATATTTCAATATCCACATATGGCTAGTTGCTACTGTATTTAGTAGTACAAACAGAGACAGACTATTTTCATCATCAGAGAAAGTTCTATCAGCTGGTGTTGACCTATACAGTACATGTCATAGGATAAATATTCAAGAAATATGTGTTCATTAATTGGCTAAATGAAAGAATAAATATGTGCTATAGTTTTTCCAAATATACATTTCCTTCTTTCTTCAACTTTTCTAAAAATTGCCCGTTTAAGGATAAATGAAATTAAATTCCCCACCTCATACCATAGCACTCATAAACCTTATCTTATTTGGCACATATTTCAATATTAAAAAACCCCAAAACTGCCAAAAGAAAATATAGAAGAATTATATAAACTTGAGATGCCAAGAACTTTCTAATCCAGAGAGAACAAGATGCACAGATTTGTCTCTGTATACATTTCAAATTTCTATGCAGTAAAAAAAAAAAAAATGTTTAAAAAGAGACCAACAAATACGCACGAAGTTTTTAATATATGTGACTGATAAGAGATAAAAATTCCTAACATATAAGCATTTTAAAAATCAGTCTAAAAGACACCCCAGTAGAAAAATAAGAGAAATCATTTCACAAAGACTACTATGAATAGTCATTTGTACTCATCAAAAAAGCTAAACCTTACTAGTAATCAAAGAAATGCAATTAAAGCAGCAATAAGATTTTAACCTATCAGTCTAGTAAGGATTAAAAAATACTCTCATAATTATCATTGACAGGGTTGTGAAGAAATATCCAAAATTTATGTTCTGAATTGCAAATTGATATGGCCTTTGGAGAGGGCACTCTGGCAGTTTCAACCAAATTTTTAAATGTGCATACAATTTTATCATCAATTTAATTTCTTAAAATTTATCCTACAACTGCCCTATAGAGCTTTATGTACCTAGAAGTTTATTACAGCATTGTTTATTCAGAGTGAAAAACAGACATAGTTAAACATCTACTAACAGGTTATATGTATACAATGGAATATTGCAAATTAGTTTTTTAAAGTTTCATATTACTAAAAATAATGTTATCAAAAGTAAAAGATATAAAATAATTTATACATTATCACCTCCATGTGTGTTAAATACACACATATATATACACACACACACAGAATACTTATCAAGGGTTTATCTGTGCTGATCTCTGTTCTAACTGCTTTATATATTCACTCTCTTTCTCTCTCTCTCTCTCTATATATATATACACATACATATATATGTCATCTTCACATAAATCTAAAATGTATGATGTAGGTAATATTAACTCTATTTAACAGATAAGGAAAATGAAGCACAGAGAGACTGCTAGCACAAAATCACTTAGCTAATAAATGGCAGAATCAGGATTTTAATACACGGAGTCTAGCCTCGGAGTCTGTCCACATAACACTGCCAAGTAGTGTGTGCACTAGGGGCAGTGAGTAGGACAGAAAGAAAGAGACTGA
This sequence comes from Cephalophus harveyi, assembly GCA_006410635.1. Classification (NCBI taxonomy): domain Eukaryota; kingdom Metazoa; phylum Chordata; class Mammalia; order Artiodactyla; family Bovidae; genus Cephalophus; species Cephalophus harveyi. Next base: position 610,888 of record SJYT01035144.1, on the reverse strand, counting down.
GATGGAGACAGAGATAAAGAGACAGATTTTAAATTCTTAACCTCGGTTATATCTGGTGAATGGAACTGGGTTTAGCGTTGATTGGATGATGAAGAATGTGATGAGTTTAAAATAAAAAGCAAACAAGAAATAAAAGTTTCACTTTTATAATTTTATAATGCTTAAATTTTTATTCAATATAATAAGCATAATCAACTTTGCACTAAAATAATCTGGGAAAACATTCTCTTTTTCTCCAAAAGGTTTAGAAATACTGCTTTTTATTTTAAAACCGAAAAGAATGTGAGTGGGATTCACGGACATCTTTGAAATTTCACGTGTACCCAGTAATCTGGAGAGAAACCACTTGTCTCCTGGCAAAGGTGGAAGCTGAATGGAGTCCTCTGGTTTCAGGAGATGAGAGGCACCCAAGAGCACACTAGATGAAAGCCAAGCTCTGGCATTAGCTATCCAGTTTTCCACACATGTATCTTTGTCCTTAATTTGGCCACACTAAGCTTTGGTTTCCTCACCTGCATAAAGGGAGTAATGACTGGTCCAGTGTTTTGTCCAATGCCTGGTGCCTTGTTAGTTTGAACCAACACTAGCTACCACAGTCATCATTGCCACATCACACTGAACTCTCACACCTTCTCCTGCCAATTTGGAATTAAGTTTACAAATTGATAAAATCATCTGAAGCAGCCAAGAGACCAGGACAATGAAGTTGATATGCTGCAAAGGGGGTGTGGGTATCTATGGCTAAGTAGCTACCGACAGAAATTGTAAAATGGCGACAAGTTTAAAAAAAAAAGCACAATGCAAGAAATGTGAGTTAGGTTTTAACTACAAATGAAGAATATATCCCAGGAGACAGCATTTCAGATAGCTCTGAATACTGCTCTGAAGAGGTAGAGGGGAAGGTCAGGATATACATGATTCTGGTGAAGGGGTGTGTGTGCAATGAAGCACACATTTTTGTAGAAGGTTGCTCATGAAGGTTACTGCTAGTAAAGAAAAGCAGACATCTCCATTAATAATTTTAATACTTTTCTAGATATGAGGATGAAATAAGAGGGAGAAAAGGCAGAGCACAACCCTTAAAAGAATGACATGGCCATAGGACACGACAAAGACTGATCAGAACCAACTGGGTCCAAGATGGTGAAAGATTCGACTTCCAGTATACCTTGAGCCTCTTTATACACTCATTATTATATATTAGCATATGCTAACATGTGCATATATATCATCTAGGGAGCTACTAAAACTGCAGATTCTCTTTGCAAGGGATCAAGGAATGAGCTTGAGAGACTGCATTTCTAACATACTCCAAAATGATGCTGATAATGCTGGCATGTGGACCACACTTCGAGTAGCATGAAAACAGAAGAAAGAGCACTAGTTTTCCAAGGCTAAGAGACCTAGGTATCCAATTCCAACTATAGTATTTGCTATCTACATGAATTACTTTTGCTTCCCAACCCTGCATTTACAGCATTAAAAAAAAAAAAAAAGGATAAGAAAGTCGACATCCTAAGGTTGGTGTGAAGATTCAATGAGAGCATTTGGAATAGGTACTCAATAATTACCAATTATTACTTGAAGCATTTCCATTATTTTCTCAAATGTGTCTGGAGATGTCCAGAAATAAACATCTATATCTTCCATAGTCAAATAGAATCCTACTTACTTTTGGTCAGTAGCCTCTGTTTTTCTCCATGTGGGCCCATAGTCTGCTAAGGATTTCCTTTTTATTCCCAACACCTCTCAATTTACTATCAGATGCTATTCATGAAGGAGATGGCTTGTTTATCTGGGTTATTAATGAAGTTGTTAAGAGAGAGTGGAGGGGGAAGCCAGCAGTATCTTGAGCTCTGCCTCCCCATAAATCACCACTGCACACCAAGACGGCTTCTGCCACATGTCAGTTCCTATCATCCTGCTCATCTCAATGAATTTGAATGAATTTCATGATTAAAGTTTTATGTGGTGCCACATCAAACATTCTCTAAACCTCAAGGTCTAACATTTCAACAGCACTTGCTTTTGTTTTCTCATCCTCCAGTTTTATCACACAAAAAATGATGCAGGTGTACCTTGCAGGAAAGGATTTTGTTTTTTCCTTTAACACCCCCACTGCTGATTCCCCATAAAGCAGTTATCTCCTCCATGTTGAACAGCTTGCTTTCAGCCTCAGCTCTCCACCTGACAGGTGACCAGCTGTCTCTGCACATAATCTATGCCTTTTACCTTGGTAATAAATCTGGTGGCCAGATGCCTGACAGCCTGCACATGGCTCTGGTCACCTGCAGATTCAAGCTGCCGGACCCAGGCTTGTGTTTCCCCCTCCTTCTGTCACACACAAACAACCTCCTCCTCCATGTACAACCATAGGTTCCCAAAGCCACAAGAACAACTTTGTTGTAATTCTCACCAGTTTGTCTTCACAACAGAGGAATAGATTTATTTTCTTTAGCAAAATGGAAATAAAAGTTTCACTGCCTAAAACCTGCAGGACTTTCCACCACTCAAATACATCGACATGGTGATATCATCAAATGAATATTCCCTATGACTCTCTGAATAATTCAGTAGCAAGTGAATTAAGAGCCATAACCTCTAACTCTTGAAACACCAAGGGGATCCTACAGAAAAGAGCAAAGAAATTTCAAAATCCATATCCAGAATGTTCTGTATTTGATATCCATCTTCTTGGCTCATTTCTTAAAGGAAGTTTATCATTATCCCCAGAAGGGAGAATCTGATACAGAGATAGGTTGTTGGATTTGTAGGTTTGCCACAGCCTTCTCAAAAAAGAGATGTATGTATGCGATGTAGAAAAGAGATGGGGATCTGTGGAACTGAGGCAGAGATGAAGTTTAAATGCATGTAACCCTGTATGCGAGACAGCAAAAGAGACACAGATGTATAGAACGGACTTTTGGACTCTGAGGGAGAGGGAGAGGGTGGGATGATGTGGGAGAATGGCATTGAAACATGTATACTATCATATAAGAAACGAATCGCCAGTCTATGTTTGATACAGGATACAGGATGCTTGGGGCTGGTGTATGGGGACGATCCAGAGAGATGATATAGGGTGGGAGGTGGGAGGGGAGGTCAGGATTGGGAACTCATGTACACCTGTGGCGGATTCGTGTCAATGTATGGCAAAACCAATACAGTATTGTAAAATAAATTAAAGTAAAAACAAAAATTAAAAAAAAAATGCATGTTGATGTGTGGCAGAACCAATACAATATTGTAAAGTAATTAGCCTCCAATTAAAATAAATAAATTTAAATTAAAAAAAAATTTTAAGTTACTCTAATTTAAACAAAATTGAAATAAATAAATACTTGAAAAAAGAAGGGCTTTTATCTGACTCCTTCTTGCCTATGTAGGGAGCCAGGAATCTCAAGGCCAAAATGTATCCTATCTTTTGTCTAAACTTCCTCACTTTCCTATCTTTAAACCAAGGGATACCAAAATTGGACTTTTTCTAAAATTTTACAATTTCTAACAGAAAGCATCTGGCTATGCTTTTTAATACACACATATATATACACACACACACAGAATACTTATCAAGGGTTTATCTGTGCTGATCTCTGTTCTAACTGCTTTATATATTCACTCTCTTTCTCTCTCTCTCTCTCTATATATATATACACATACATATATATGTCATCTTCACATAAATCTAAAATGTATGATGTAGGTAATATTAACTCTATTTAACAGATAAGGAAAATGAAGCACAGAGAGACTGCTAGCACAAAATCACTTAGCTAATAAATGGCAGAATCAGGATTTTAATACACGGAGTCTAGCCTCGGAGTCTGTCCACATAACACTGCCAAGTAGTGTGTGCACTAGGGGCAGTGAGTAGGACAGAAAGAAAGAGACTGAGATGGAGACAGAGATAAAGAGACAGATTTTAAATTCTTAACCTCGGTTATATCTGGTGAATGGAACTGGGTTTAGCGTTGATTGGATGATGAAGAATGTGATGAGTTTAAAATAAAAAGCAAACAAGAAATAAAAGTTTCACTTTTATAATTTTATAATGCTTAAATTTTTATTCAATATAATAAGCATAATCAACTTTGCACTAAAATAATCTGGGAAAACATTCTCTTTTTCTCCAAAAGGTTTAGAAATACTGCTTTTTATTTTAAAACCGAAAAGAATGTGAGTGGGATTCACGGACATCTTTGAAATTTCACGTGTACCCAGTAATCTGGAGAGAAACCACTTGTCTCCTGGCAAAGGTGGAAGCTGAATGGAGTCCTCTGGTTTCAGGAGATGAGAGGCACCCAAGAGCACACTAGATGAAAGCCAAGCTCTGGCATTAGCTATCCAGTTTTCCACACATGTATCTTTGTCCTTAATTTGGCCACACTAAGCTTTGGTTTCCTCACCTGCATAAAGGGAGTAATGACTGGTCCCGTGTTTTGTCCAATGCCTGGTGCCTTGTTAGTTTGAACCAACACTAGCTACCACAGTCATCATTGCCACATCACACTGAACTCTCACACCTTCTCCTGCCAATTTGGAATTAAGTTTACAAATTGATAAAATCATCTGAAGCAGCCAAGAGACCAGGACAATGAAGTTGATATGCTGCAAAGGGGGTGTGGGTATCTATGGCTAAGTAGCTACCGACAGAAATTGTAAAATGGCGACAAGTTTAAAAAAAAAAGCACAATGCAAGAAATGTGAGTTAGGTTTTAACTACAAATGAAGAATATATCCCAGGAGACAGCATTTCAGATAGCTCTGAATACTGCTCTGAAGAGGTAGAGGGGAAGGTCAGGATATACATGATTCTGGTGAAGGGGTGTGTGTGCAATGAAGCACACATTTTTGTAGAAGGTTGCTCATGAAGGTTACTGCTAGTAAAGAAAAGCAGACATCTCCATTAATAATTTTAATACTTTTCTAGATATGAGGATGAAATAAGAGGGAGAAAAGGCAGAGCACAACCCTTAAAAGAATGACATGGCCATAGGACACGACAAAGACTGATCAGAACCAACTGGGTCCAAGATGGTGAAAGATTCGACTTCCAGTATACCTTGAGCCTCTTTATACACTCATTATTATATATTAGCATATGCTAAATGGCACACCCACCGATGCCATGACTGTTCTGAAGACAACCATAAAAGACCAGAAAGTGAGTGATGGCTCAATTCCTAGAAATCCTCTCAAATCTTGGAATAATCCTCCCACCATTAGCCTATGAAATTACCCAGCCTCAAAACACCAACACGCCATATTTCAGGTCACCCTCTAATCTTCTGAGGAGGCCCCAACTCTGCCTGTGGAGTGTGTTTCTCTTTAAATAAATCCACTTCTTACCTATAGCTTCATCTCTGAATTCTTTCTGGACGAAGCAAGAACCTCAGGTTCACTTGGAACGTATTGGCAAAGCCAGTCAGAAGAATTTAGGAAGCCTCAGCCTCTCCGCTCCCTTGTGCTGGAGGCGGGCGCTGCCTCACTTTCCACCATTTCTCTCGCACTCTCTCTTGCTCCCTCCGTAGCTCTCTTCCCACTCTTATCTCTTACTCTGCTGGAAAGGGGTGAAAAGAAGCCTTCCAGGCATCTTCCACCCTCGCCGCCAGGTCTTCAGCTTCTTACTGTACACGCGCACGGGGAATGTCGGGAAAAGTTTCCAGCCGTCCTCACAGCAGCTCGGGACCTGAAACACAGGCTCTTTGCCCTCTGGGTTTGCCTTATCCACCGTTTAATTAACTGTTAACAGGTCCAGTCGTGTAAAAACAAGAAATACGGCCTTACTTAGAGTCTGTGCCGTGGTTATAGCGGCCGCAATTCCTGCAGGAGCGTCCTTGCTCATAGTGTGTGTGCTGACCGCCAGGTGTGAGGAGAAGGGGACGGTGGGACCATCATTCACTGCGCTCCTCCTGGTGTTTGTCCCGCCCCCTCCAGGGTCCCGGATAGCTCAGCTGGTAAACAATCCGTCTGAATGCAGGAGACCCTGGTTCGATTCCTGAGTGAGGAAGATTCCCTGGAACAGGGAAAGGCTCCCTACTCCAGTATTCTGGCTTAGAGAATTTCATGGACTGTATAGTCTGTGGGGTCGCAAAGAGTTGGACACGTCTGAGCAACTTTCACTTTCACTCACTCCAGGGTCCACCTTGACCCCATGCCCACCCCTCCTCCCAAGTTGGGTGGCTCTCGCACTTGGCATCAACCTAGGGAAATATGCTAAGTGCTAAGTCCCTACAGTCGAGTCCATTTCTTTGCAACCCAATGGACTGTAGCCCTCGAGGCTCCTCTGCCCATGGGATTCTCCAGGCAAGAATACTGGAGTATTTCCTTCTCCAGAGGACCTTCCCAATCCAGAAATCAAAACTATATCTCTTGTATCTCCTGCATTTGCAGGCATGAGAACTCGCCTGCAATGTCGTAGACATAAGAGACAGGGGTTCGATCTCTGGGTCTATCCCTGGGTCAGGAAGATCCCCTGGTGGCGGGCATGGCAACTCACTCCAGTATTCTTGCCTGGAGAACCCCAGGGACAGAGGACCCTGGTGGGCTATAATCCATGGAGTTGCAAAGAGTCAGACACAAATGAAGTGACTTAGTTGTAGTAGTAGCCACCTGGGAAGCCCAAGGGAAATATGCCCCAAGGCAATGACCTGCACTGGCTGTGCTTACTTCCCCAGGGTCACAGGATTGGGACTGTCCCTCCATTCCCCTAATTGAAGTCATGGTTTCTTCACTGGCTGCCATATTCGCCCCTGCACCCAGCTCCACTGCCTGCTGCCCAGAGAACGTGGACAGGGATGTGGGGGAGAATAGCACCAAGACCCCAGGGATGCCTCCCACAAAAGGGAAAGGAAAAGAGAGGCTTTTTTCCTTTTCACAAACCATCTTCTTTAATGGCCAGTGCCTGTTTTCAGAAACTTACTATCTTTTACGAAAAAGACTGGGACTAAAATAAGTCTCAGACCATGAGGATGTCTGTTCTGGGGGAATGTATCCTGGAACACAGGGATTAATCTATAAAATCTGTAGGAAAACCTTCAGGAAGCTCATCACTCATCCTGAGTACCTCAGGTGCCAGAATAGAACACAGTCCCCAGGACCCTGGGGCCAACAGGACAGCCACATGGGGGAGTAGCTGACCTCCACTGTGAATGAAGTCGGTAAGAGTAGGTGGACAGGGACACGTGGAACCTAACTAGTGCTCCTCTCTGGTATGGAAGCACCCTCTCCCTGAGGAATGATGGGGAACACCTCCTCCATCCCCAAGGACTCACCCCTTGGGTACTTTCTGAGTCACTAGGATATGTTTTTTTAGATTCTTTAAAATGCAAAAAAAGTTCATTTGCTTTTGGAACGAAGTCTGGTCCCAGTATAAACTTGGGGATGATGAAGCCTGGACAGAAAATGGGACCCTTCATTATAATACCATCCTACAGTTAGACATCTTTTACAGAAGGCAGGGGAAATGGACAAAAGTTCCTTATGTACAGGCTTTTTATGGCGCTAAGAGAAAACCTGGAGCTATGTAAGTGCTATGTTAGGGAACCTTGCTGGCTGGGATTCATTCAGCCCACAGAAAAACCCTCTCTAGTGGCAGCCCTGGAGGTACCCCAGACAGAAGACCCAAGTCCCAACACTCTTCTACTATCTTCAGCCTCTCTTCTACCTCTTTACCCTTCCTTACCAGAAATACACCTAGAGCCTCTTTGACCCCTTCAGGAACAGGTGAACCTCAGGCAATTACCAGAGTCCACAACCCTTTTTCCTTGCCTGAACTTAACCAATGCTTCACCAATTCAGGCAGATTCTCAGAGGACCCTAATGGGTTCACTGAAGAATTCCAGACCAAAGGCTTGCCCTGGGGCCCTAAACCCCTGGCAACCTTCTTATTGACACAGCCTTCAGTTTTTTAACAATAGAGACCAGGATGAGGGGGAAAGAAGGAACAGCACGACTTAAGGAAGGAACAATGGCACACCAGACTTTCGGCAGCTGTCATGACAAGACCTAAACCCCTCTCCTGGTCACCCTGAAAGTACTCCCAGAGGACCTCCAGCCAGAGAGCCGGTTTCAGCTGTGGGAGTCCCGAACACTGGAGCAAGGAATGCTCAGGAAGCAAGTCCCAGCCTACACTCCAAAAGTTATGCCTGCTCTCCAAGAAGATGGGCTGCTAAAAGAGGGAAGGCCCCCAGCTCCTAAGGAAGAGAGGAAATTCCCCCACACCAGTCATGGCAATGGGCGATTGACAGGACCTGGGAACTTCTAAGACTCCCCAAAAGGCAGTCATCATTACAAGGGAGGAACCATGGGTGACCACTGACATGGGAGGTAAGCTTGTCCAGTTTCTAGTGGACCCAGGAGCCACTTACTGTGTCCTGGCTTCTAACTTACTGGATCCCTTGCCACTGAAACCTGCTCTATTGTTGGGATCAAAGGAAAGCCAAAACTGAAATATTTCACCACCCCTCTAACTTGCACTTAAAATAGTCAGTTTTAGGTGATCAGTAAGTTAGTTTTTGTTTTGTGTTTTTTCCCCCAGAAATGTAAGTAGCTGGAGTTTGGGTTATGGAAATATTATTAATAGTACCTTTACAAGATCTCTTTCCTAGCAAGATAACTTTTTAGCTTAGCATCAGTCTATCTTATCACTAATCAGAAAAATCAGTTGACTTGGAACTATAAATAAAAGCAAAACAATATATTTATGAACCTCACTGAACCAGCCTAGAAAAATTTACTTAGAAGGTGCCAAAGCACCTGCAAAGATGCAGCACACATTCTTCCATGTTGCAAATACCACTGTACAGAGAGATTGCTGTGAAATTCAGGTCCTGCAAATTTGAAATTCTGATGTGGTTTTCCAAGGTGGTATTTTTTCAGAGCATTGAGTTTACTCAATAACTCTGTAGTAATTTATAGCATGGCTTTAAAAAAAATTTTTTTATTTTATTTTATTATTATTATTTTTTACTTTATTTTATTTTACAATACTGTATTGGTTTTGCCATACATCAACATGAATCCGCCATGGGTGTACACATGTTCCCAATCCTGAACCACCCCCCCCCACCTCCCTCCCCATACCATAGCATGGCTTTACAAATATATATAGTATAATTTTTTATTGGAGAAGGAAATGACAACCAACTCCAATATTCTTGCCTGGGAAATCCCATGGACAGAGGAGCCTGGCAGGCTACAGACCAAGGGGTCTCAAAGAGTTGGATACAACTTAACAACTAAACAACAACAATAGCTTTTTATATTAAAATGTGGTATTTTTAAAAGAAAAGGAAAAGGCTCTCATCACTAACAAGTTTCTTGTCATGATTAAATGTCCCAGCCCGTCACTGGGAAGCGATTTTCAAACGTCAAGTAGGATGTCTGTTTTCAGTAAATAAGGTATGAGGAGTGGAATTGCATTCTACTAAGGGAAAAGAAGGGAACTCTGTCTTCTGGTTGTTTCTGGACGGAAAGCAAATTAAGTGATAGATAAAGAAAGTGATGGAAGGTTTATGGAAAGTGGACCCTGAGAAAAGGATTTTTTGCATAGTTAAGATTGAATAAGTTTAGAATAAACTTTACTGAGTAAATGAATTTTGAAAGTAAGCTGGTACAAACCAGAATTTAGGCTTTCTCTCTGTTAAAAGGACATATTTTCTTAAAATGTTGAACTGCCTATGATAACAGGTCTAAGTTTCTTTGCTTCTAAGTGACCTGTTCTGTATTTGCCCTTGAAATCTTTTATTGTCACTTTGGTTAAGGAGTGAGTATTGTCTCACAGTGCCTATGATCTTATTTGACCAAGTGTTTTAAGATTTCTGGACACACTTCCCAAATATCAAATTTCAGTTAAACTTCTTTTGATTTCCAGCTAACTTTGGGATATCTAGAGAGTCCCTGAGGTATCTCAAAGAGAAATATTTAACTAGGATTATTTGATACAAGTTAAATAAAATCATTTGTAATTCTGGTTATTGTAACCAAGTTTCTTTATCCATTGTACTATAACCATGCCTTTTAAGTCTTTTATCATTTTTAGACGTTTTTGTACTCTGATGCTGTTACAAAAAGCACTTCATCATCAAGGAGATTCATAGGAAGGCTATGGAAGCAATTACAACACTTCCAATATGCAAGGATCCCAGACCAACTTAACACAAGGAGCTGTCCTGCTCATGTGACCCCTAGATCAAGCACCCAGATATTTTTACTCCCTAACAGGCAGGGTCAATGCCCCTACTCAGTCTTGAAGCAGTTATAGAAGACAGACCTACCATCACCCTTCTTCTTCCCATAAAAATACGGGAGTAAAATTTCTGAGGGAATGAAACAGGAGGGAAGGGGGCAGGGCACAACCTTTAAAAGAATGATTTGGCCGTAGGACATGAAAAGACTGGTTTGTTTGCATTCCCACCAGCAGTGTAAGAGGGTTCCCTTTTCTCCACACCCTCTCCAGCATTTATTGCTTGTAGACTTTTGGATCGCAGCCATTCTGACTGGTGTGGAATGGTACCTCATTGTGGTCTTGATTTGCATTTCCCTGATAATGAGTGATGTTGAGCATCTTTTCATGTGTTTGTTAGCCATCCGTNTTCCAATAGACCTTGAGTCTCATTATATGCTTATTGTAATACACTAGCCTGCTAAATGATACATCTACCAGTGCCATGATAGTTCTGAGGCCAACCATAAAAGATGGCTGCTCAATTTCTGGAAATCCCTGCCCATTTCCCCAAATTAATTGGAATCTTGCCTTCTGATATGTCCTGCACAATGTCTGTGGAGTGTGTTTCTCTCTAAATAAATCCACTTCCTACCTATTGCTTCATCTATGAATTCTTTTGTGACAAAGCAAGAATCTCAAATCTACTAGGAATAAGGAGATGCAAGAAATGGGTTCACACAATCTTCTGAAAATGTCTAACTACCTGAAGGCCTGTTCTGCAGTTTTTCCTAAAGCACAAAGTGTCTCATTCCTGATCTCCACCCTGAACTCTTTTCAAGGTGTGTTTAAGGTCAGCAGCTGCAGCGGCTTGTGAGTTAATCTTTGTAGAGGCAGATGGCAAGTGACAACTTTTAAAGTTGGAAAAGGCTTGACCTACAAACACAGTGACCACCCCCTGAAGTGTTCCAGGCATTTAAGTCCTAGAAATCCAGTCTCCACCCATCATCTCTCAGATTAAAGGACCGCTTTTGTTCCAAAAGGTGGTGTCTGCCATTGCCCCCTGTTTGCTCAGTAAGGATGAAAAGTACCCAATAACCTTAGAAACCCTTCTCATTTCCAAAGTTCTTACTCTTATTCATAGCTCCAACCTTTCACTTATAAGGAAAAAATATGCATTCAGGAAATGCTCATGGCAAAGTCTATTTAACAAATACAAAGTACAACAACCAAAAAACCCAGAAACTCCTTTTAAAGACAAGGGCCCAGAATGTACTCGTCCAAGACTTAATTGTAAAGTGAGTGAAATGTACAGTTTTAATAATGACTTTGTCAACAAACCACACCCTCTGCCCTAATATCCACTGTGTTCCACAGTGCTTCTATGTTTTTGTACACACATACACACACACACACACACCTTGTCTCCCACATTTCCAGACTCTTTAAAATACAAGGTACAACCAGGTTAATAGACATGCTTACGGCTGTGTTCTGTTTGCTCATTAAACTATAAAGCATTTTGAACCTACAATTAATTCTAGGTAAATTAAAGACATGATACAGTCATGGTACTCTTGCAAGAGCATTTGTGCTAATATCTTACATTTTTTATACTAAATCACCCTGCTGAAAAGTTTAACAGCCATTCATGTTTATAACTGCTTTCTAGATTCCTTTTCTTTTTCTTTTTTTTTTGCCTACCTCAGTTGTCAAAGCATTAATGAAGTCTACTTTTGGGAAGAATTCCAATTCAGAGTTATTTTTCCATGAGGTACTTAAGACTCCACACAGCAGCTCCTGATTATGTTGGCAATGACTCTGCATAACTGTTGGTTTCCTGTAGTATAAATAAGTGAACAGCTAAGAATGCTAATGTTTTCTTTGACCAAGAAAAAGCTCTCAGTAAATGACAAGGAATTACCCTCATTGGACTACTCAAGTTTTTTCTCCCCCTTGCTTTAAAGGGGTAAATTAAACCAAAGCAATAGAGATAAGTGATCACATAAAACAAGCTACCACTTTAAGATCATTCTTCAAGTTAAAAAAGTCAAATTGTTTCATTCCCAAAGTCTTTTCTAGTTGACAAACTTAAATGGAAAAAAAGGCCACGAGGATTCCTGGGAAACACCAATGCAGGCAAGTGAAGCTAAATGCAATGCAAAGAAGGACAGAGCCTTTGTCCTCTTGAGATTTGGACCAAAAAGCAAGAAAAAGAAGCCAGGGCTGGGAGAGAGGACAGACCAGGAAGTTAGGAAGGAAAGGCTGCAGAGGGAAGGCTTGGCAAGAAGGGAGTTTGTAGATGGGGATTCGAGGAGCAGCTCCTGAGCAACAGAGGCTTTGCTTCATGTCAGCTGTCATGGTCAAGAGCAGCACAGGAACTCAGCGGGATGAGATGCTATGGGCCATGCACGGAGCAGTGTGCCTTTTGCTTATTCCACCTCCTCTGAGATACGGAGCACTAAATGTTCCCCGACCAGTCTCATCTGTTCTCGCTCTTCCCCTTGCATACAACAATCCTGCTATCCAGAGCAAAAGGCAGGTGCACGTCCTCCCAGGGTGCCTTGCTGCCGTCACTGCCTTTCCACCTTCCCTGTCCCTCCCCTGCCTCCTACCTACCGAAGGTTCAGCCCGCTAGCCGGCATCCTTCTCTTCAGGACAGGTTGACTGCGTTCCCTTGGTAACTGAGCCATGGCTTCCTCGGCTACCATTTTGTAGTTGCACAGTATCCACTTGTCTGTTTCACCCACTAGAAAATGAATTTCTCCAGGGGAGGAGCAGGACTTGGGTGAGGTTTGTCCTCAGAACCTAGCCTAGTGCTGGCATATATTAACAGTAGACTGTTCAGAAATGTTCTTCAAAAAAAAGAAGAAATTAATCAATAAGTTTTGCATTTCCCCCATTGTAACTGCCCTCATCTAATAGTTACCCAGTAATGAAATAGTGACATATATTACATTAAATAAATCTTTTAAATGACTACTTAAATATTTACAAATCACTGAGATCACCTGGTGATTAACTATATATATTATAATCTAATGTTATAATAGGAGAAAATATTACATTATACACAAAATATGTATTTATTAATATATAGCCTACGTTCCCATAGATAAGTCTCACAATGAATGATTTATAGTCATATGTCACCTTCTCTGTCTGCCACTACAAGAACTAGTTGAACAACCACTGTTCTTTCTGCCAAGATAGTCATTTAAAAAATTCTTGTGTAATGGATGTGTCAGTCATCCATAAAAGCAAAGAGAACAGTATAATGAACCCCATGAACTCAATGAACCTTTCAATTTTCAGCTCACAATTGGCTTTGCTTCATCTAATATTCTCACCTAACTCTCTACCCTCTATTACTTTAAAACAAATCTCAAGCATCATTATCATTTCATCTAAAATATTTCAGTATCTCTAAAAGGGCTCTTTAAAAGTATAATATCTATGTCACACCTAAAAATTAACAACAATTTATTACTATAAAATATTTAGTCACTGTTCAATTGAAATATAAATGTTAACAATTTATTATATTCTGCTTATATAATCAGGTTGCAAATAAGACCCATTAATTATGACTGAATGATGCTTTTTAACTTTCTTTCAATCCATAGTTCCCCTTCATCTTCTCTTTCTTACAATTTATTTATTAAAGGAACAAGATCACTTATTTTCAGAGCTTACCAATCTGGATTTTGCCAACTGCACTCATGCAGTGTCTACTACACTGATCATTTGTCTTCTGCATTTCCTGAAAATTGCTATTGTATCTAGAGGCTTGATCAGATTCAAGTTTTGGTTTGTTTGTTTTTTTAATTTTATTTTTACTTTATTTTACTTTACAATACCATATTGGTTTTGCATACATTGACACGAATCCACCATGGGTGTATACGAGCTCCCAATCCTGAATCCCTCTCCCACATCCCACCCCATATACTCTCTCTGGATCATCCCTGTGCACCAGCCCCAAGCATCCTGTATCCTGTATCAAACATAGGCTGGTGTTTCATTTCTTACATGATAGTATACATGTTTCAATGCCATTCTCCCAAATCATCCCACCCTCTCCCTCTCCCACAGAGTCCAAAAGTCTGTTCTATACATCTGTGTCTCTTTGCTGTCTCGCATACAGGGTCATCATTGCCATCTTTCTAAATTCCATATATATGTGTCAGTATACTGTATTGTTGTTTTTCTTTCTGGCTTACTTCACTCTGTATAATAGGTTCCAGTTTCATCCATCTCATTAGAACTGATTCTAATGTATTCTTTTTAATGGCTGAGTAATACTCCATTGTGTATATGTACCACAGCTTTCTTATCCATTCATCTGCTGATGGACATCTAGGTTGTTTCCATGTCCTGGCTATTATAAACAGTGCTGCAATGAACATTGGGGTACATGTGTCTCTTTCAATTCTGGTTTTATCTGTTGGTATGACTGTTTCAAAGGCAGTGGTGTGTTTTTCAGGAGAGTCACAATATGTGGTAGTCTCTTTTTATTAGCAGTCACTCATGCTCAGTGCCAAGATCCACTCCCTCATTAGCGGTTCCATCATCGTGACATTCCAATGCTGCCATCTTTTCTTTACTTCCTAGCTGGCTCAGTTCAGTTCAGTTCAGTTCAGTCGCTCAGTCGTGTCCGACTCTTTGTGACCCCATGAATCGCAGCACGCCAGGCCTCCCTGTTCATCACCATCTCTCGGAGATCACTCAGACTCATATCCATCGAGTCAGTGATGCCATCCAGCCATCTCATCCTCTGTCGTCCCCTTCTCCTCCTGCCCCTAATCCCTCCCAGCATCAGAGTCTTTTCCAATGAGTCAACTCTTCGCATGAGGTGGCCAAAGTACTGGAATTTCAGCTTTAGCATCATTCCTTCCAAAGAAATCCCAGGGTTGATCTCCTTCAGAATGGACTGGTTGGATCTCCTT
>SJYT01035144.1:569346-594746 GCA_006410635.1 Cephalophus harveyi | reverse complement strand
CTTGTTTTTGTTGACTGTATAGAGCTTCTCCATCTTTGGCTGCATAGAATATAATCAATCTGATTTCGGTGTTGACCATCTGGTGATGTCCACGTGTAGAGTCTTCTCTTGTGTTGTTGGAAGAGGGTGTTTGCTATGACCAGTGCATTTTCTTGGCAAAACTCTATTAGTCTTTGCCCTGCTTCATTCCACATTCCAAGGCCAAATTTGCCTGTGACTCCAGGTGTTTCTTGACTTCCTACTTTAGCATTCCAGTCCCCTATAATGAAAAGGACATCTTTTTTGGGTGTTAGCTCTAAAAGATCTTGTAGGTCTTCATAAAACCGTTCAACTTCAGCTTCTTCAGCATTACTGGTTGGGGCATAGACTTGGATAACTGTGATATTGAATGGTTTGCCTTGGAGACGAACAGAGATCATTCTGTCGTTTTTGAGATTGCATCTAAGTACTGCATTTCGGACTCTTTTTTTGACCATGATGGGTACTCCATTTCTTCTGAGGGATTCCTGCCCGCTACATCTATGAATTTCCTGTTATCTATCATATGGGTTTCCCAAGTGGCACTAGTGGTAAAGAACATGCCTGCCAATGCAGGAGACATAAAAGATACAGGTTTGATCCCTAGATCTGCAAGATCCCTTGAAGGAGGGCATGGCAACCCACTCCATTATTCTTGGCTAGAGAATCCCATGGACAGAGGAGCCTGGCAGGCTATGGTCCATGGGATTGCAAAGAGTCATGCATAAATAGCTTATTATGCATGTGCACAACTACTTTGTATTTTAGCTGTTCAGTGGTACAGTTTATATAGGACAGACAACAAAAATATTTAATAATTTTACTTTAGAGTTAATAATAATTAATTGGTTTCCTAGTATCCTCCAACAGTGAGCAATTCATTTTCTTTTTTTTCCCAATGCCATTTTGAACTCATGGATTTAACTATATTTGATGAATATCAATCCAGTGCAGTTAATTTCTTTGTTTGATACTCAAATTGTTTCATCTTTGACCAGTGGAGCCTGGTTAAAGTTGGCACTTGAGTCCTTTTTGTTTGACCCTAGTAGCCCATGACAGTCATTTTAAGACAAATTAAAACATCCACAGAATAAAGAGAATTTTTATGCAGTTAAGCACTGCTCTTCTATCACAGATGGCAGCCTATCTAACAAAATGTGACTTCCCAGGTGGAGCTAGTGGTAAAGAACTCGCCTGCCAGTGGAGGAGACATAAGAGATGCAGGTTTGATCCCTGGATCAGGAAGATCCCCTGGAGGAAGAAATAGCAACTCCAATATTCTTGTTTGGAAAATCTCATGCATAGAGGAGCCTGGTGGGCTACAGTCCATAGGGTAACAAAGAGTCAAATATGACTAAAGCATCTTAGCACACATACATACCCACTGAACTATGTTTGTTTCAGAGATTCAGGAAAAAGGCAGGGTTTCAGAGGCTAGAGCCAAGTCCTTTTATCTTGCAGACTTTTCTCCAAGCACTCAAGAAATATTAGGGATTTTGTTATTATTATTAACTGTTAAGTGAAAGTGAAGTCACTCAGTCATGTCTGACTGTTTGCTACCCCATGGACTATAGCCTACCAGGTTCCTCCATCCATGGGATTTTCCAGGCAAGAATACTGGAGTGGCTTGGCATTTTCTTCTGCAGGACATCTTCCCAACCCAGGGATTGAACCCCAGTCTCCCGCATTGTAGGCAGACACTTTACCATCTGAGCCACCAGATTAACCTTTAAGAGGCTTACATTATTGTTTTCTGGAAACCACAAAGCTCTATTTGACTCGATGATTAGACAAGTGTATATAACTGCAATGGCCAATTGTGTAGTGATACCTTCTAGTGAGTGTATTAGTTGCTCAGTCATGTCCGACTCTTTGTGACCCCATGGATTGGGGCTTTGAAAATCCCCATGGATGGGATTTTCTGGGCAAGAATACTGGAGTGGACTGCCATTCCCTTTTCCAGGGTATTTTCCCAACCCAGGGATCAACCCGGGTCTCCTGCAGGTAGGTTCTTTCTTTCCCTAATCTGAGCCACTAGGGAAGACTATTCCTTCTCAAAGTTCATATATAATCAAATATAATGTAGGTAATACCCAAGTTCCAAATGGCAACAGACTTAGTTGAGAGGATCCCAAGGTCTTGACTTTTCTTTGCCTCCTTCCATCTCACTGTGAGCAGTCTTCCCATTTCAGGGACATGGCCCAGATGTCAGGGACTCAGCAATGAGACAATCACAGGAGAACTAGAAAGGCACTGGGCCTTCCTGGGAAACACACAACATCCATTCCTGAAAATGCTTATAAACCATGAAGAGAAGTACATTCATTGGATGACTTAGAGTGGATTATAAAATTTGACATAACAGAGTGGGTAGATCAACGTGGATGCTTCTTCTAACTAATTTCAAACTAATGTTATCTGGTCAGTTAAGCAGAAAATAGGAATATATGATTATTCTGTTTTCTATCAGTCACTAAGCATTGTCATCATTTCATTCTTACTCCCATTTTTCTCACCATGTTTTCTCACCTGCATTTATTCATTCACTCATTCATTCATGCAATAACAAGTGACTGAACTACTTGAGGGTCCCTTGGACTGCAAGGAGATCCAACCAGTCCATTCTGAAGGAGATCAACCCTGGGATTGCTTTGGAAGGAATGATGCTAAAGCTGAAACTCCAATACTTTGGCCACCTCATGAGAAGAATTGACTCATTGGAAAAGACTCTGATGTTGGGAGGGATTGGGGGCAGGAGCAGAAGGGGACGACCGAGGATGAGATGGCTGGATGGCATCATGGACTCGATGGACATGAGTCTGAGTGAACTCCGGGAGTTGGTGATGGACAGGGAGGCCTGGCGTGCTGCGATTCATGGGGTCGCATGGGGTCGGACACGACTGAGTGACTGAACTGAACTGAACTGAACTACTTCTATGTGCCAGGAGCTGAGGATATATCATGATGAACAGAATAGGCAAGATCTCTGTTTTCAAGGAACTTTCTTTCTGTTTGGAGGAAATAGTCAAAGTATAAGTGTAAACTCAAAGGTATAAACTCAACAGGATTGTTTAAAAAATGACACGTGCTATGAGAAAGTAAAAGAAAATGAAGTGATAGATTCACCAAGGGACTATATAAAATGATTGATCAGAGCAGGTTGCAGATAAACTAGAACAAGGATTGGTAACTTTTTCTGTAAATTGCCAAACAGTCAATATTTTAGGCTTTATGGACCATATCATGGCAACTATTCAAATCTGCCATTGGAGCATCAAAGCAGCCATCCATAAAATGTAAATGAATGAATATAGCTGTGTTCCAATAAAACTTTATTTACAAACACCTGTGGATTTAGCTTGTGGGCTGTAGTTGGCTGACCACTGAACAAAAAATCTATTTCATTGATGTCTTGACGGTCCTCCTCAAGAGATTCAGTTGTCTTTCCTGAATAATTTTTGTATGCACACCCAAGCCAATTGATGATTTTAACCACCTTGCAGAGAAAGTTGGAGGTCTTAAAATCCACAGCTTTACTTGGCTCTAGTCTCACCACCCAAGTGTGTAATAACTGAATTTAAGACAGTACCCTTAGGAAAAGAAAGGGAATAATTACAGCTTGACTTGAGCTCTTTATTGCAATGATTGAAGTGCATTCCTTTAGAAAGCCTAGAGGTACCATCCTATGCGTGCCCCTATTCAGCAATACCTTATCCACAGTCTTTTGGATATTCTAATAGTTGATGTCCGTTGTCTCAAAACCTTCTGCTTTCCACATTTTCTCCTTTATTCCTGCTTTCTCTCTCTCTTTTTGTCCCACCATATTTGTCAAAGAAGATTTACCCTTACAAAACCACAATAGCTAGTTTTTGTCAGTTCATATTTCTCCAGATGTTTTGTGAGCTCATTCCTCCTTAATGTCTCTCGGATCTGCCCACCTCTAAGGTTAGGATGGACGGTCTATAATTTCTCATCCTCTGCCACTCTAAATGGGTCCCTGGCTAGGCAACAGCCCCATTCCATGAGGTCAGCCAGAGAAAGTCATACATATCGTAAACATGCCGCCAGCTATTCAGCAATTACATTCAGTGGAGTTTGCTTTAGTTCAGAGGCCAAGGGGATTTGGCGGAAAAAAATATACAAAAGGCTGTTATATTGGAGTAAGCTTGACAAAGTCAACTGCTAAAGAAAACTAGAGTCAGACTTTTGGCATCTAGAAAAGGAAGAAAAGATATTCTTTCTATTCAATTCTTTGAGGTCCCCAGAATAAGAAAAAAAAATATTATATGTGGTTGCCTGTGTTTTCACTGTGATTTCACTCTTCTTGTTACAAAAGCACAATGTCTAATCCAAGTTCAGCAGTGACCTGACCCCAAAGTATAGGTTTATATGCTAGAGACACAACCTGTCCAGTCTTTGTGAATGGAGCTGCTGCATCTACACAAACTCTGGGAAGGAACTGTGCAAAATCCAGTGCTGAGGGAATAATACATACTGCTTAGGGCTTATGCCACCTGTTCATTCCTGCTCACTGTTTCTCACTTTCATCTTTTTAAATTTTTATTTATATTGGAGTATAGTTGACTTACCATGTTGTGTTATTTTCAGGTGTACGGCAAAGTGGCTCAGTTATAGATATACATGTATCCATTCTTTCTCAGATTCTTTTCCCAGATAGGCTACTACAGAACTCTGAGACACAAACCCAATCCAATAAACTGTAGTTTCTGAAATTTGCGTCTGATCTCCTTGCTCTTACAACTCCGATTTTGACCTTCGCTTCTGATCCTACATGGCACAGTTGTAGGCAAAGGGTCCTCTCACTTTTCAATGCAACCTTGCAGAGCTGGCCAGCAGGCTGGCCCCATCAACTCTCCTTTGTAGAGATTGGAGGGGAGGGAAAATCAGTTACCAGAAGTTGAAGCAGAGGAACACAAAGGTGAGTGGAAACATGAGACCATAAGTGAATCTAATTTGAGAAGGTCACACCAGAGCCAGAGCTGAAGGCTGGTACCATCTCAAAGGACACCATATCATTAAAATGAACTAGAAATCTACTTCTGAGGCCTGGGGCAGATAAAACCCAAGGAATTAGGATATATCATTGCCAGTAAACCAACCGAGGGGACATGCAGCAGCAAGTTCAGAATGGAATCATCAGCTGAACAAGAGTGTAGACAAAGTCAGAGCTGCTAAAATGGAGCTCCTTCCACTGCCTGAATCCACAACCAGGAAGAGGTTCCTCGAGGATGCAGTGCTGCTGGAAACACAATGGGCATGGTCTTTAGTTGTCCTTGGACTTCTGGTCACATGATTGACAGTCTTGTTTCAGCTGCATGAAAATGTTTGAAGTCAAAAGGGTTTTGTCCATACATTTTAGCTAAAGCACTCAACAGAAAGTAGTACTACCTCCTTGCCCTGCCCAAGGTGAAGCCAGTGAGGAAGTGGGACTGAGAAGGGAGGAGAGATAAGTTGAGGCAGCCCCTCAACTTCCTCCTGGGCCATCATAGTTTCCTCTTTAAGAAATGAAGCATTTCTTTCTCAGAGCAGGAGGAATGTGGGGTGGTGAGTCTCTGTCTGGGGAGCGTGTGAAATACATGACTTCACCATGGAGACAAAGAGCCGTGTTGAGTCATTAACATTCTGGTCCCAGATCTACTTCTTGGTATTGTAAGCTGGCTGGTCAGCGTTGAAAGGAGAGTCCAAAGTCAAGAAAGAAATGTTGACTGAGTCACATCAAAATGGAGCCCACAAATGCTGGTCCACACCATGGAGCAACAGCGGCTTAAGGGGCCCTTCCTTCTCTCCATGATTGTGTCTACCTATTATTGGGGCACTTGGGTAAAAATCAGGTTGCTTATTTGCCCCTAGAACAAGGTTCAGCTGTGTAAATCAAAAGCCTAATTCTCTAATGAGTAGTTAGGCTTGGTCATGTGACAGAGATGAGCCCAATCCACTCATGACCAGCACAGACTGAGATAGTACACATCACTCTGAAGTGAGAGAGAGGCAAGCAGAAAGGACTTGGATCCATTTGTGCTTCTTCTCAGGACTCTGTCCCTGCAAGGATGAGATGAGTACTTTACTGGGTGCTTCTTCACATGTCTGAGCTCCCTGTCTTTATTCAGATCCATGGTTAAAACTTGCCTGTGCCAAGTGCCTCTGTCTCCAACCCTGGTGGAAGGTGAAGTGAGCCTAACCAAGGAATCCCACCCAAGACAGGAAAGATGGACAGAGTCTTCCCATCTCTTCCTCTTAAAAGAAATACCTGTATTTGCACACAGCCCTTCAATGACTCAACCCAGAAAATGCTAAGTGGAAGAAGGGGGGTGTTCATAGGCTTCTTTAACCATAATAATTAGGAAGAAATAAAACACCAGATTTGGAATGGGACACACGTGGTTTCAGAGTACATTATTCAGTGTGGTTTTGAGCAAATTAATTCTTCTGTTTTTCCTCCTTTCCCCACTCTTTTTTCCCCTTCTTCATAATAACACTTCAGTAAGCCCCCTCTCTCTACTCAGTTCATGAGGAAATTGAGGAAAATAATAACTGCTTCACAGAACTGTTGTGAGAGTTAATTTGGAGACTCTACATAGAGCACTGAGTCCCATGCCCAGCACAGGGGAGGCATTTAGGAACTGGAAATTCCCAGCCTTCCCAAAGTAATAACAGCCTCAGTCAGCTGACACGAGTATTCCAAGAGTTCAGAAAAGAACTTCATTGTTCATATTAGTCCTGGGTGGTCAGGCATCTTTCTCTTCCCTAGGCAACTGGAACACCCTTACCACGAGTGAGCTCCATTTCTTTCAAGCAGTAGGCTAGCAGGGCAGGATTCTCATAGGCTGGCCAGGAGACCAAGGGCATAAGTCAATGCATTGCTGTTTGGGAAATCCTCCCTTTGTGTTTAAAATTCTATGATTTAAGAATCATCCTGAATAGCAGAGTTGAGAATTCCAGTGTTGATGATTTCTTTAAAATCATCAGCCACAGTATTCTAAAGGACCGTTTAGAAATTACTTTAATCAGCAGAATTTCCCATAGCAGAAAATTTAAAAATATTTAAAACTGGAAAGGACTTTGAGGATAGCTGAAACCAGATATTAGGTATATAAAGAGAATGAGGAAAATAGACCAGAGGACTAGTGTCTTGCTGCTAGTTACTGAAAGAACAAGAATTAAAAAGCAGGTCTTGGGACACCCAGCTTCCATGATATTTTGCTGGCCTCTGCATTTCCTCAGGAAATAAAACCAACCCTGGGCTTCTTTACAAAATAGAGATTGGCATGGCAGAAAGAACATGCCCTAAACATTCAGCCTACAGAATCCAAGTCCCAACTCTAGACACCAGGCTGGGTGATTTGGTGGTCCAGCTCATATCACCCATCTCCACACTGCCGTCAGAAGGTCCTTGAGCAGCCGCTGAGAGTCTTGGATCCTTTCCCTTGCTTCAGATATTGCAGGCGTGCGACTCTCCCCAAAAGAGCAATAGAACACCCAGGGTGTGCTTGGCTAACAGACTCAGTGCGAGTTCTTTTCCTCACTCTGTCCAAATAAAGGCAACCGCTCTCTGCCCATCTTTTGTCAATAGCATTTTTGTGCAGTCATCCCCAGGGTCACTGGTTGTTTGTTCTTCAACTGCTTTCTGGGAAGCTTTTTACTGCCATGCTGAGCCTCTGCAGTGAGCTTAGAAGAGCCTCAATCACACAAGATGCCTCAGAGAGAAGGAAAAGAAGCAAGAAGAGAAAAAAGAAAAAATTGCAATATTAAGCTGGCCTATCTGGAAATGCATAAAAAGAAAAGTGGCAAAAAAGAAAATTGAATTGTGCCTTCCTTTGCTTCTGAAATTTTCTGTCACTGATGCAGAGGAGAATGGGTCAAAAGCTCAGACCTTTGTTGGCTGAGGCAAAAGAGTGAGTCTCTGGATTTAAATTCCTCTCTTTTTGCCATAAATTCAACTCAACCAGTATACAGTCAGTAGCTACTCTAGGTTTAGCTAGCATTGTTAGGGGTGAAAAGACAAAAGTGAGGAAGTTCCATCCCTCCCCCCACCTTCAAGGAGACTGTCATCCAGTTAGACTGAGTAGATGAGAGCTGGACCGCGAGCTAATAGCCATAATACTAGGCAGACTATAAGTAACTGTTTAGTCATCAAAACAGTCTTTCATTAAAAAGACATGTATCTGAGTATCTGCTATGTGTCAGGGAAAATGCTTAGCCCTGGGAATTTAAAGAATAAATAAGCCAGGATCTCAGCCTTCTAGGAATTCATAGTCCCACAGGGGATATGTGTATGTCTGGTGCCATGAGACAGAGTCACAGGAATTCAAAAACAAGAGAGCTTTCATTATGACGTGATCAATCCAGCCCCTAAAGCAGAGGGACAATTAAGGGAGAGCCTGTGCATTTCCTGTCCCAGACTTGGAATCAGCCATATCTCCAAGGACATCTAAAAACACAGGTTCAGAGGACATCTAAAATCCAAAGGCCCAGGTGAATATATAGCATGAACCATGTCACAGAGATGGGAAAGTAGGAGGCAGAATATGAAACAGCTGGTGGATCAGTTTGGTTGGTACATGGCAGGGTACACAGGGGAGAAGCGGGGTCACACCTGGGAACTCAGGTTGGACAGGCTGGGAAACATGTTAGAATGCCCAGCTAGTAGTGGATCTGATGGGTCAGGGAGGCTCATGAAATAGCTGCATGGAAGAAAGACATGACTAGTTCTGGGATTCAGGAGGATCTGGCAGCAGAAATGCAGTATAATTTTGAAGTATATAGTAATCAGAAACTAGTGAGTCAAGTTCACTATAGCATCTGAGATTAAAAGTATTGGAGACCCCTAGTACCCAAACTGTAGTCTTGGAATACACTTCCCACTACAAGAAATCAGGAAGTCCTCAGAGATATGGCTGGTCCCAAGTCTGGGCCAGAAGATTTACGAGATGAATCTGGAGGACCTTATGTCAAATAACAGAGAAGCTATCAAAGACCACTGGGTTGTATAAAAAGAACTCAGAGCCAATTGGGAGAAGTGACCATAGGCCAAAAGCAGAGCAATTTGAGAATCCAATCAGAATCATAACTGAAGGGTATGAAAACACATCACAGATGTCAAATCTACAATATCATAACAGTATTTAAAAGAAGAACATTAATGGTTCTCTATTCGAAGACACTGGGAAACCAACCAGTAAGTAAGGGAAAGAATCATGCTTTGATCTTGTCTTTCCTCCATGAAATGTACCACTAGGAATCCACATGTTAAATTAAGTAAGTTTACTCTTATAGAATATTTACACTAATAAATGAATAAGGAAAGATAGAATTTAGAATATCACCATTTTGCTACTTCTTACAAATGAATGGTCCTGAGCATCAATAATGTTAAAAGAGAAACAAGTAGAAACTATGTCCATCCCATGCCCCTATGAGGCCGTCTTGGTTTAATCTGTAGATCGAATGTGTAGGTCTACCAATCAATTCATAAGAAATTCAACAGATAGAAGAATATTTCTAGTGATGATACAGGGATACAATTAGCAAGATCCAGACCATAGGAAAATCTAAAGACAAAAGACTCGGTTCTTCGACAAATAAATTACAAGAGAAAGAAATAAGTGGATGCAAAACCTATAGATTAAAAGAAAAAATTTTTCAGTGATCAACCAACCACAAAAGTGGACTTCATATGGATTCTGATAGAAACAAACTATGAAAAATAAAGCCATGTCTGAGACTTGAGTATATGATAAGAAATGACTATTAATTTCTTTATTGAGCTGTAAATAGTATGTTGTGGCTATGTTTCTTTAACACTCATCTTTTAGGAATGCTTGTGGATAAACTGAGATAATGTGTGAGTCTCTTCACTACAATACAGATGGGAAAGGCTAGGTGGAAATACAGAGTTGATTACTGTTGAAGCTGTGATAGGTATATGGGAAGTTATGATAGCATCTATTTCTGTATGTGTTTTAAACATTTCATAAGAAAAGGATAATAGTAAAGTCAAACCAATAATAAAGATGGAGGACTGAATAAGGAACTGGGGAAAAGAGAGGCAAAGACAAATGGCAGAGACGTATCTCTCTGGGTCTGCCGGGAAACCCAGCCAGAGTGCCTGGCAGGGCAGGCGCTCGTGTCATGACAGCTCTTGACTGTTTCTCTTCTCTTGTTTTGGCTCAGACTCTTTGTTTGGGCTTTCCCAGCTCTTTTAGAAAACATTCTCACCTGTGATATTCTGATCAATCAACCCATACCTCCTCCTTGTATCCTTTCGTGAGTCCCACCAGGCATATTGAGCACTTGAAGGAGCCCCGTTCACACACACCAAACTCTCCCATCACCACGTTTCTCTCTCCCTAACCCAGGGACTGTGTCAGATGCATCTTTGCACTCTGACACCCAGCAAAATACTTGTTACACAATAGATGGTGAAAGAATTGAATGAGCCATGAGTGGATGTCTCTGAACTTTAGGTGATCAGGGCAAGGGAGATGCCATTTATAGAGGTAAGGAGACATGAGACGTTAGATTGGAAGATGAATTTTGTTTCAGACATTTTGAATATAAAACTCAAAGAACTTGAACTCAGAAAGGCAAGTTGGATTCAGCACTACACTTTGGAAGCCTTCTTCACAGAGATGAGAATAAGTCATTGGAGAAGACTGACTTGTAAAGCAAGAGGATTATTTGATGAGAAGGCTGTTGATGACAGGCTTGGAAATTGAGGATAAAACAAATGAAAAGCACAAAAAAGGAAAGAAAAGTGTGATCCAAAGTATTTTAAAAGGAAGTGATGCATAGAACAGAATTCCAAGTGGATGCTCAGAAGGATGAAGCCCTGAAGGCAGACGGAGCTATGCCAGAAGAGGAGGCCCTGAGTGACTGTCAAGGAAGTGACTCTGGTGAAGAGGAGGAATGAATGAAGACAGGTTCGGTTCAATTCAGTCGCTCAGTTATGTCCAGCTCTTTGCAACCCCATGGACTGCATCACACCAGGCCTCCCTGTCCATCACCAACTCCTGGAGTTTACTCAAACTCATGACCATCGAGTTGGTGATGCCATCCAACCATCTCATCTTCTGTTGTCCCCTTCTCCTCCCACCTTCATTCTTTCCCAGCATCAGGGTCTTTTGAAATGAGTCAGTTCTTCGCATCAGGTGGCAAAAGTATTGGAGTTTCAGCTTCAGCATCAGTCCTTCCAATGAATATTCAGGACTGATTTCCTTTAGGATGGACTGGTTTGATCTCCATGCAGCCCAAGGGACTCTCAGGAGTCTGAAGATAGGCAGGAGAGTAGAAGCCAGACTGCAGGTCAATGAAGACAGAAGTTATTGAAAACAAAAATGGAACTGGGAACTGTTTCCCTTTTCATGAAGATGGTGATAGAAACTGGTAGAAACAGCACAGAAGGACATTGCAACAAAGAAGAGACTATGATGCAAAGCATCCCTGGGAGAGACAGAAGTAACTCCTGACTTCCAACTTCTAAATGTTTGTTCTTATTGTATTTTGTGTCTAATGAAGACACTAAAATGTTATTTTTATTGGTTCTCAGAGCCAGGAGCAAAGATAGATTTATGTGTCAATTATGATTGCCAGGTTATTCTGCTGCTGCTGCTGCTAAGTCGCTTCAGTCGTGTCCGACTCTGTGCGACCCCATAGACGGCAGCCCATCAGGCTCCCCTGTCCCTGGGATTCTCCAGTCAAGAACACTGGAGTGGGCTGCCATTTCCTTCTCCAATGCATGAAAGTGAAAAGTGAAAGTGAAGTCTCTCAGTCGTGTCCGACTCCCAGCGACCCTATGGACTACAGCCCATCAGGCTCCTCTGTCCATGGGATTTTCCAGGCAAGAATACTGGAGTGGGGTGCCATTGCCTTCTCCCCAGGTTATTCTAAGTGGTTTATTTGCAACAGCTCATTGAACCCTCCCAACTCAACTCTGTGGACATGGTCCTGGTATCATCATCTCATTTTACAGATGAAGAACCCAAGGCACTAAAAGGTTAGGTAACTTGAGCAGGGTCAGCTTGTGAGAGGGAGACCTGGAATTTGAACCTGATGATCTGGCTTCGGAGACTGTTCTTAACCACCACACCCTATGGCTTCTTAGGTGAGAGTGAGGTAAGTCATACTATAACCCTTTTACAGAGGAGAAAGTCAGTTCAGTGAAGACAAGTAACTTGCCAACCCATCAGAGGCAAAGCCAAGACTCAAGTTCACATCTTCCTGTGCCAAGTTCAGGATTCTTTCCATTACCTACTATTACCTCTTCTCAGGAATGCAGACAAGATGTTATCCATGAAAAGTGAGAAAAGGTTCCAGGAGAGCTGGGCATCTGTAGAGAACTTTTAAAAATAAAAAGGCTTGAAAGAGCTTTTGTGAATCACATGATAATGAATCGATCATATGTATAACTTCAATGCCTATACTATAACCAAAAAGCAAATTCCAAGAGAAAGGAAGAAGACCTATCAATAAATATGTGTTTCATGAATGAATGAATGAATGGCTAAAAATGATAGAGACACATCTTCTCTTCCATCCACTGACCTCCAAAACATCATCAAAACCTGTTGTGTCATTTCAATAGAAATGACAGCTAGCATTTATTGAAGTTTATTATGTTCCCAGCACTGTGCCAGTGTATAATGTCCTTTCTTTAATTTTCATGAAAACACAAAACTATATTCTTATTTTTATGTCTATTTTACAGAGATGGTATAGACACCTTCCCTAAGGAAACATGGCTAGTAAATTACAGACCAAGATTCAGGCCCTACTTTGGAAAGCTCCAGCTTTCCATTGGAATTTACCTCGTCCACAAAGTTTCTAGGAGACTTACCTCCCACCATAGGTATTCATGTTTCAGGGTTCTTGTTGGGTACCATCTAAAGCAAGCCCCTAACAATGACTGAAGGCTGGGACGTAGGCATTTATCCCAAGTGTTATTCCACTAGAGGCTGACCCACTACCTAAGGTTTGATGTAAAAAGATGAGCCTGAACAATCAGATTTATCTTGTATAAATTTAGAATTGGGTGATCAAGGCATCAAGCAGTTAGGAAGAAGAAATAAAGTCATATGAGCAGGGCTGGACCAGCGAGCCCTGGGAGAACCATGTGTCAGCCAATGAATGATGAATAAGGAGAGGAAGTTAATGAGTAAAACTAATGGAGGGTGGAATGAATGGGAAGAAGATGAGCATAAAGTAGCAGTAATGCTATGAGGAAAAGGCTAAACAGCTTCTAAAAGAGTCAGTGAAAAAGTAGATTCAGTACCTATAGTCTCCCTGCCCTAGATGCAATGAGGCCTGATGTTGTATAGCTCATTTGTCTAATAGTCACTAGCGAACATGGCACCCCATGTATTTCACTTCCTAGTATTCACACCCTCATGGAGCCCTCTCCCAGAGTTGGTGCATTTAATAATAGAATATGGTAGAAGTAATAGTATATTACTTCTGGGATTAGATTTTGAAAGACTCTTTATTGAAGTACAGTTGGTTTACAATATTGTATTAGTTTCAGGGGTACAACAGTGATTCACATGTTTCGCTGATTATACTGCACTTACAGTTAAAGTAAAATGTTATCTTTTTTCCCTGTGCTGTGCCATATATCCTTGCAGTTTATTTATTTTATACATAGTAGTTCGTACCTCTTAATCCCCTACCCTGATCCTGCCCTCCTCCCCCTTCCTCTCCCCTCTGGTAACCATTAGTTTGTTCTCCAGATCTCTGAATCTGTTTCTTTCTTTGTTATATTCATGAGTTTGCTTTATTTTTCAAATTCCACATATAAGTGATAACACACAGTATTTCTTTCTCTGACTTATTTCACTAAAGCGTAATACTCTCTAGGTCATTCTACATTGTTGCAAATTGAGAAAATTCATTTCTTTTATGTCTGAGTAGGATTCCATTGTATATATAGGCATCACATCTTCTTTATCCATTCCTCTGTTTGGATATGTAGGTTGTTTCCATAACTTAATCATTTTAAACAACACTGCTATAAACATTGGAGTGCACATATCATTTTAAATTAGTGCTTTCATTTTTCAGATATATAGGCAGAAGTGGAATTGCTGGATCATGTGGCAGTTCTATTTTTAGTTTTTTGAATTAAACTCCATACTATTTTCCACAGTGGCTGCACCAATTTACATTTCTACCAACAGTGTACAAGGGATCTTTTCCCCACAACCTCATCAATATTTGTTATTTGTGTTCTTTTTGATGATAGCCATTCCGACAGGTATGCTATAATATTTCATTATGGTTTTAATTTGCATTTCTCTGATGATTAATAATGTTGAGCATCTTTTCATGTGCCTTTTAGCCAATTGTATGTCTTTGAAAAAAATGTCTATTCAGATCTTCTTCCCACTTTGTAACTAGGTTGCCTTTTGATAGTGGTTTGTATGAACTGTTTATATATTTTGGATATTAACCCCTTATCAGTTATATCATTTGCAAATATTTTATCCCAGACAGTAAAGTGTCTGCCTACAATGCTGGTGACCTGGGTTCAATCCCCGGGTTGGGAAGATCTCCTGGAGAAGAAAATAGCAACCCACTCCAGTATTCTTGCCTGGAAAATCCAATGGATGATGGATCCTGGTAGGCCACAGTCTATGGGGTAGCAAAGAGTTGGACATAACTAAGCAACTTCACTCACTTATCCCATTCAGTAGGTTGTCTTTTTGTTTTGATCATGATTTCCTTTATCAGGCATGTGTTTTTAAGTTTAATTAGGTCCCATTTGTTTATTTTTGCTTCTGAGGTGTTTTTTTTTCTTCTTCTTCTTCTTTTTTTGTCTCAGGAGACAGATCCAAAAAAATATTGTTACAATATACATCGAAAAGTATTCCACCTATGTCTTCTTCTCAGGTTCAGGACATCCCAGAACTTGTGCCTGTCCACTAGAGGACAATCCCAGTTCCTGGGTCTAGTTCTGGATGACTGGCAGTCACGACTGGGTTCTGGGCTTCCAGGGCTGGTGTCAGACCACTGGTGGATAGGACCAGTTCCTGACTCACCTGGCTGCAGTGACTGAGGTATTCTGAAACTTGTGTTGGCCTGCTGGTGGGTGAGTCCAGGGCCAGCCAGTCCCAGTGCTGATGCTGGCTTGCTGGAGGATGAAGCTGGTCTTGGCTATAGCAGGCTTGCTGGGGTGAAGGTCTGGGCTGAGGTGATTCTGAGTCTGGTGCCTGTCCACTGGTGTATGGATCTTGGTCCTCGGGTCTCTGGCTATAATGTCCTGTGGGTCCCAATTACAGTGCCTGCACACTGGTGTCTGGGGCCAGATTTTTGGTCCTCCAGCAGACAAGGCCATGTCCAAGGATGGCTGTGGGCTCAGAAGGTCTTAAGACAGCCTGTCTGCTGGTGGGTGGTGCTGCATTCCCAGCCAGTTAATTGCTTGGCTTGAGATATTTCACTAGTGGTGCCCATAGGCTTGTGGCAGAGACAGAGCTGGGGCCTGAGGCTAATGAGCTTGAGAGTGGATTCCAAAACGGTGCTTGCTTTCCAAATGCACCAAGTGCATTCCAAAATGGTACCAGCATCCGTGTGGGAGAACAAAAATCCATCAAATGGCTGCCACTGGTGTCTGTGTCCCCAGAGTCAGCTCCAGCTGCCTCCTGCCCCTCCAGGAGACTTTTCAAGATCAGCAAGCAGGTCTGGCTCAGGCTCCTTTCAATTACTGCTTCTTCCCTGGGTCGTAGAATGTATGAGGCTTTGTGTCTGCCCTTTATGAGCAGAGTCCCTATTTCCCATAGTCCTCTGGGTCTCTTGAAAGGAAACTCACTGGCCTTGAAAGCCTGACTTTCTTTCTTCTTCCCCTCCAGGTAGGTACCTCAGACTCCTCACTCCTTGGGGAGAACCTTTGCCATTTTAATTATTCTCCCATTTGTGTATCACACACCCAGGGGTGTGGGTCTTGAACATATCCCAACTCTACTCCTCTCATTGTGTTTCCTTCTTTATATCTTTAGTTGTAAAAGATTTTTTTCTGTGCCTGTGAAAGGAAGTGAGCTGAGGGTCTTTCTACTCTGCCTTATTGGAAACTCCCCTCAAGACTACTAGGTTTTAAGGTTAGGATTAGGTATTAAAGACTGTGACTCCTGTCTTGGGCTCTGTCTTGGATCACTCACTCTGAGGGAAGCCAGCTGCCATCAAGAGAACACTCAGGCAGCCCATGGAGAGCTTGCCTAGAAGAACAGGAGTTTTTAGCCAACAGCCAGTGAGGAACTGCCAACAACCACGTGAGTCAACTTGGAAGCACAACCTACCTTGAGATGACTGCTGAACTGCAACTTTATAAGAGACCTTGAGCCAGAACCACACAGTTAGGCTGCTCTTGGATTTCTGGCCCCTACAAACTATGAGATATAAATGTTTGTTATTTTAAACTAAGTCTTGGAGTAATTTGTTATAGAGCAATAGATAATTAATAGCCTTTCTTAGTTCCTGAGAGATATCTAGTCCATGTATTACCTTATAAGCTTCTTTTCAAAAAGCACCCACTTCTTTGAAGTAGTTTGAATATGACTTTGCTTCTTCTGGCTAAAAAGCCCATACTTGAACCGAAGACACTGCACTTGGTCCTTGAAGAAAACTCTCCCTGGAGACAGCTCACCTTAATTCTTAACCCAATTTTCATCCCATCAGTTCTGCTCAAATAGATAGGTTCAGACTCATCTTGTTTTTTTCTTGTATCTCTATCCATGTGGTTCCAGGCCTGATGCTCAGCATTAACCTACTGACAGGCTATGCCCTTGACTTCCAAGTCCCATCTAACCTGACCAGCTAGATCCAGCTTGGCTGGATCCAAGCCTACCTAGCTTTCTGGTCCTGTTCTTGAATCTCACAGTGCTAATTCAAATGTTTCTTCTTGCATCCACTGCCAAAGTCTCAACATTGAGGAGAACTTATACTTTTGTTTTCCACACTGACTTTCTGAAATTCACTGACATGTTCACCATTAAATAAATCTTCATCAGTACTTACAATATAGCAGTCATTATGCTAGTCATCGGTGATATGGAGATTAAATAACACACAACCCTGGTTACCAGGGAATTTTCAGTCCATTTAAAGAAACAAGTGCATAAATAAATAATAACTTAATGTGATATGAAGATTTTCATAGATGTAGTAACATTTGAATGGTTCAGAAAAGCTAATTAGGAATTCTCCAATTAAAGAGCATGAGAAGACAGTTTCAGGAAAAGGAAACTGTGAAGAAAAGTTTTGCATTTACTGATGAATACTGGAAACCCTTCTTAGAGTTTGCAAGGGCTAGTTACTTAGAAAGTAGCCATGTCATATGCATATACTTTGATCAAGTCATTCCCAAAATTTTATTTTACAGATATCTCAGAGCCTAACCAGAAATTTATCTTATGGATGAGATTTCAAAATGTGCATGAAGCCATAGATACACAGATAGTGCTGCAAATTTTTTTTTCTATAGAGAAAAAATGGACATATCCTAACTACCCATTATTAGTGGCTTCGTAAACCAAGCACATTCCTACAATGTATTAATACAAGGCACCTGTTAATAGAATGAGGCAAATCTACAGGTATAACTATAAAAAATGTGAAATGTGCAGAGCAGTGTAAATAGCATACTACAAATTGTGTGTGTGTTCTTGTGCTTACATCCCTGCTTATTCATTTATTCATTCAACAAATATTTGTTGAGATCCTGCTTTGTGCCCAGTACTATTTTGGAAGCTGGAAATAGAGCAGTGAGCAAGACAAAATGTAGGACACAGAACTAGCTCTCTAATGTATTTTATATGCATAGACCATCTCAGCAATGACAACAAAGAACAGGTAACAGTTGCTGGTGGTGCAGGTGTACTGCAGCATTGAGTGTCAGAATTGTGAACTTCACTTTCACTCTGTATATCTTTTGGTACTATTTGAAGTTTTTACAACGTTCAAGAGCTATCTGCCCCCCCCATCCAAATTTTTGATTAGAGAAAGACAATAGCCATATAATATAATTAAACCACTTGCATGAAATCAGATTCAATGCTGCTTCAAAGCACACTCCTTCTATACTCCCTACTCATTTGATTCTTTCTACAAAGATAAACTCAAGCCCAAAACATGATCTTGGAAATACCTTTCAGACTGATGGTTTCTGGTGTTTATCTCTAGACAAAAGAAAGGTCAACTGTAATCAACATACGTGATTTTTAAAGAAGAAAATCTATCCTCAATTCGCAGAGAGAAATAAATGGATTTGTGGGAATAAGCTCTGAGTTGGTTACTAACACACAGTCCCTCGTGTGAAAGAAATAGCAGAACTGGACGTGATTAGTATCATTCAAGTACATTGCCACAACATAACTTTACAAATGATTCCCAGCAACGAGGCAGAAAGAATGTGCCAAGATTCCAGTAGCGGCCTTAATGGCTGGGTTTTGCAATGGTTCTGGAAGCGGGGGGCGGGGGATGGGGGGGGGGGGAGGACGAGGCAGAAAGAATGTGCCAAGATTCCAGTAGCGGCCTTAATGGCTGGGTTTTGCAATGGTTCTGGAAGCGGGGGGCGGGGGATGGGGGGGGTGGGAGTGCTTGCTGAAATATTAGACATCGTGTTTTCATTCAGATCCTGTGGGAACACCCAGAGCTCCCTCCTCCAGCTGACTAGCTTGCTAACAATATCCTACCCTCATCCAAACCCACATAATTCACTAATAACACTGCAGGTCCAGAACTAAGTTTAGGCATGTATTTGGATTAGGCGTGATCTGTGATGACAAAGGTTTCAAGCTAAGCACAAATTAACAAGGATGAATTTATGCCGGCCAGGATGCTCACTGAGGTTATTTATCACAATTACATCATTTGGCTTGGGGTGGGAGGCAAGGAGGAGGAAGAAGAGGCTCCTGAACAGAGTCTCCGGAGGCCTCGGACTGGCTCCAGCCGGTACAGAGGGAAGCACCTTTTGACTGTCCCCACCCACCCCTGTCTTTGTCAGGGCTCTCCTGACGTCCTCCATCAGCCAGGCCGGTCCTGTCAGACATCTGTCTTTAAACAGAGGCTGCCATTCAGGCCTGGTCAGACTGAGAGTCTTGTGATACGTATCCATGTCTCTCCAGAGCAAAAATGAGATCACCAACGACCTAGCAGATTCACCCCAGAGGCAACCATCTGACCGAAGAGTCCAGAATCTGAGCCTCTATCAGCCAGACTCCATTGAAACGCCCTTTGAGTCAGACCGACTTCAGTGTCTCTTTTTGTTCTCCTGCGCTGACTTTTATGAGCCGTGGGTTTCCCTCCCTGCTGGATATGAGGTGTTGTGGCCCCCTTGGGCCTACAGAAGGCTCACACTTGGCTCTCGGACAATCCTGGCAGCCACTGCCCTCAACTTGGCTCAGAGCCGGCCCTACAGGCTCCTTAAAGCAATGGAACAAAAACAAGGAGACCTCAGAATGCAATGGCTAAACATTGTGGGTTCAGTTCACCCAATATAAAGGATAAGAGAAATATTACAGTCAGTGTCAACTGTGTGGCCTCCACATGTGATGTACAACGACTGGAAAGGTGTGAGGTGTTTCAGAATCTTTCACAGCTTCCCCTGAGTTTCCCACAGTCTCTGAAGCATCTTCAGTAGCGCTGACACCGTCAGCTGGACATTCTCTCTTACAGAGGAGAGCTGGCTGGCCCTCAGCTCGGCCAGCCAACATGCCCAGCACAACCAGACTTAGGTTGTGTCAAGCACTCTGAGATGATGCTGGCAGGTACAGGACAGCACACACTGTTTGCTTCCTCACCATAAGCATAACTTTGAATGAATAGGATGTGGAAAATATCACTTTCCCTCTTTTACAGATGAGAAGCTAAGAAAGAAAGAAGATCAATGGTTGACTCACAGTCACAGAGTTCAGACTCACAAGGGCAGGGTTAGGACCTGCTCTCGTGACCCCAGAGGAATGCTCCTCCCATTAGCCTCTGTGGCACTCAGGTTTATAAAGCATGTTTCTTATGTGTGTTTAGGAAACGGCACAATTATACTCATAAACCCAGGCACCGAGTCCTTAATTTCCTCAGAAGTCACAAATTAAATTGCTGCCTCCAGTTTATCAGGAAAAATTCAGGAAAAAAAAAGGAGGGGAATTCAGAAAAAAAGGTGGGGGGTGTGCAGATACAAAATAACTAGTAGGCCAAAAGTTAGGGAAGCTAGGATTGTTTAATCCTAAAATAGAAAATGTTACAGTCATATGATAATAATAAATAATTCTTTTTTAATTTAAAAAACTTTTATAATTTTTTAAAGTTAAAGTATAGTTCTTTTACAATTCTGCATCAGTTTCTGCTGTACAATGAAGTGATTCAGCTATGTCTATACATATATCCCCTCCCTCTTGGGCCTCCCTCCCACCCCCATCCCATCAAATCCATTTAGGCTATCACAGAGCACCAAGCTGAGCTCCCTGCGCTATACAGTATGTTGTCTCTTTTACACATGGCAGTGCACATATGTCAATACCAATCTCCCAGCTCATCCCACTCCCCTCCCCTACCAAGTCCACATGTCCATTCCCTACATTTGCATCTCTATTTCTGCCCTTCAAATAGGTTCATCTGTACCATTTTTCTAGATTCCGCATACATCCATCAATATATGATATTTGTTTTTCTCTTTCTGACATATTTCACTTGTATGATAGATTCTAGGTCCATCTGCATCTCTACAAATGACCCAGTTTCCTTCCTTTTTATAGCTGAGTAATATTCCATTGTAGATATGAACCACATCTTATTTATCCATTCCTCTGCTGATGGACATTTAGGTTACTTCCAAGCCCTGGCTATTGTGAACAGTGCTGCAATGAACACTGAGGTGCATGTAAAGACTCAAGATATTTCTAACCTAAGGGTGATGGTGTAGAAGTTATGAGATGTTGTTTAATCACTCGGTGTGTCCAACTCTGTGACCCCATGGACTGCAGCATGCCAGGCTTCCCTGTCCTTCACCATCCTCCAGAGCTTGCTTAAACTCATGTCCCTTGAGTCGGTGATGTCATCCAAGCATCCCATCCTCTATCATCCCCTTCTCCTTCTGCCTTCAATCTTTCCCAACATCAGGGTCTTTTCTAATTATTTGGCTCATTGCATAAAGTGGCCAAAGTATTGGAGCTTCAGCTTCAATCCTTCCAATGAATAATCAGGGTTGATTTCCTTTAGGATTTGACTGGTTTGAACTCCATGTAGTCCAAGGGACTCAGGAGAGTCTTGTCCAAAATCACAGTTCAAAAGCATCAGTTCTTCGGTGCTCAGCCTTCTTTATGGTCCAACTCTCACATCCATACCTGACTACAGGAAAAGCCATAGCTTTGACTAGACAGAACTTTGTCAGCAAAGTAGTGTCTCTGCTTTTTAATATGCTGTCTCGATTGGTTATAGCTTTTCTTCCAAGGAGCAAGTGTCTTTTAATTTCATGGCTACCGTCAGCATCTGCAGTGATTTTGGAGCCCAAGAAAATAGTCTGTTACTGTTTCCATTGCTTCCCTATCTATTTCCCATGAAGTGATGGACTGGATGCCATGATATTAGTTTTTGAATGTTGAGTTTTAAGCCAGTTTTTTCACTCTCCTGTTTCACTTTCATCAAGAGGTTCTTTAGTTCCTCTTGACTCTCTGCCATAAAGGTGGTATCATCTGCATATCTGAGGTTATTGATATTTCTCCTG
This sequence comes from Cephalophus harveyi, assembly GCA_006410635.1. NCBI lineage: Eukaryota > Metazoa > Chordata > Mammalia > Artiodactyla > Bovidae > Cephalophus > Cephalophus harveyi. The sequence continues at coordinate 573,007 of SJYT01035144.1, read as the reverse complement.
GCAATCTTGATTCCAGCTTGTGCTTCATCCAGCCTGGCATTTCACATGATATACATATAAGTTAAATAAGCAGGGTGACAACATACAGCCTTGGTGTACTCCTTTCCTAATTTTGAATCTGTATATTGTTCCATGTCCAATTCTAATTGTTGCTTCTTGACCTGCATACAGGTTTCTCAGGAGGCAGGTGAGATGGTCTGGTACTCCCATCTCTTTAAGAATTTTCCACAGTTTGTTGTGTTCCACACAGTCAAAGGCTTTAGCATAGTCAATGAAGCAGAAGTAAATGTTTTTCTGGAATTCTCTTGCTTTTTCTATGATCCAACAGATGTGGGCAATTTGCTCTCTGGTTCCTCTGCCTTTTCTAAATCCAGCTCAAACATCTGAAAGTTCTTGGTTCAGATACTGTTGAAGCCTAGCTTGGAGAATTTTGAGCATTATTTTGCTAGCATGTGAAATGAATGCAATTGTATGGTAGTTTGAACATTCTTTTGCACTGTCTTTCTTTGGGATTGGAATGAAAACTGACCTTTTTCAGTCCTGTGGTCACTGCTGAGCTTTCCAAATTTGCTGGCACATTGAGTGAAACACTTTAACAGCAGCATCTTTTAGGATTTGAAATAGCTCAGCTGGAATTCTACTACCTCCACTGGCTTTGTTTGTAGCGATGCTTCCTAAGGTCCACTTGACTTCGCACTCCAGGATGTCTGGCTCTAGGTGAGTGATAACACCATTGTGGTTATCTGGGTTGTGACAATCCTTTCTGTAAAGTTCTTCCGTGTATTCTTGCAACCTCTTCTTAATATCTTCTGCTTCTGTTAGGTCCATACCATTTCTGTCCTTTATTAAGCCCATCTTTGCATGAAATGTTCCCTTGGTATTTCTAGTTTTCTTGAAGAGATGGGCAGGTGGGCAAGCAGGTGGGCAGCAGCGGTGCCCCTCGCGTTAGTGGCTGTAGCAGAGTGAGGGCGATGCTCAAAGTGGGGCAGTAGCAGGGGATTCGGTCACCCAGGACTGGTGTAAGCACCCCGGTGCACACGGATTCATTCAGCATAAGTGGCATGCGAGATGAGTATAAAGATAGAACTTTTGCTTTAATTTGTATATATTCATTTAAATGTACTTTAGAAAAATTATTGCCAGCATAGCAAACGTGTCGTTTCACAGGTATTAGCGCTTACAACAAAGCTAGTTTTATAAGGATAATTTGATTTTAAATTTATTTGAGGAAAAAGATTAAATTAAATTGCAAGAGGTCCTGTGGGCATGGAAAAAATTGCAAAGGAGGCATCAAAATAAATGCAGTTTTGAAAACCCTGATCTAGACACCTGGCATGTTCTCAGCAAACATTGGAGTGAGGACCAAGCACCAGGCTCTGCTCCAAGCGCCACTCAGGTCAGGGGGCATCTGCCTTCAAGGAGTTCAGAGTCTAGGGTTGGAGAGGAAAGTGAAGCATTACAGAGGAATGTACCATGGCCCCCAAGATGCACCAAAGCTAGGGACCAACCCAGGGAAGTTTCCTGGAAGAGAAACATGGCAACTGAGTCCAGGATCACTGGTAAGCATTGAGCAAGTATGGCACGAAATGGCATTCTAGGCAGAGAATATCAACATCAAGCCTTGAGCATCTGAAAGTACATTTTTCTTTCAGCCTCCTCTATCTCTGTGAGCCTCTACCTCCATGAAGAGTGGTCAGTGGGGGTGGCAGTTTGGAAGGAAGCCAAAAGTGGGAGTTGACTTGCCAACCCATGGGACAAGGTCCAGCAGATATTGGCGGTCCATCAGGACCCTCTGTCAGCTGATCTGATTCTAGGTCCCCAGGCTGCTCTGACCCCTGGGTCTGGGCTGTGAGCTTCCCAGGTCCTGACCTCTAGAGGCCTGACCCCACTTCTGCCTTCCAGGATGCTCCCCCCAAATTATCAACTCCAGCATTCTCAATATCCCCCAGGCCCTACTTCTAGGCTGCTTGTGTTCGATTATTCAGTTTTTTGTTCTTGATCCCCAGCTATACCACAAAAGTGGATATCATATTTATAAAAAGTTGTGATTGATATTAACAATATCTTCATTTCAATGTCCTCCCCACTGCAGCTCAGAATTGAGGAGCCAGATCCCTTCCCTGAGCACCCCCTAAAACCAGACAAAACCCCACAGAGCTGAACAGACAGTGGTTGATGTTCCTTTTCCAAAACAAGGGCTCTTCATTTCAGAAATCCTGAAAACTTACACAATTAAAAAGTTAATTAAAACACTTAAAATCCACTAGCAGCCACATTCAAAACAGCAACCAAATGTAAAGCAGCAGTCCCCACCACCACTGCCTCTGAAGACTCCACTGGGCACTGCCAGCTTCAGGAGATAGGCCCCAGACAGCACCCCGGAGGCCAATGAAGGACCACATGCAGCCTTGAGATGCCATAGGAAACACGCGGCAGTTATGAGTTGACTCACTTGCAGTGATGTAATTGGATACCTTTAATGAGCACCCAAACACATTTTTTTTTATTTTACAATCATGCCTTTCTTAACGACCAATTTTCTAGATTTCTCTTTCCCCACCACTAAAAAAGGAAAAAAAAAAAGGAAAAACAAACTAATCATGTAGTAATAAAAAGTTCAGGGAGCTTATTTGAGGATCTTTGCATCTCTTCTGCTCCTTGGGAAAAGAAAGGAGCCTTGAGCTGAGCACAATAAATGCTTAATAAGTACAAATTTTATAAGGTTATGGATCCAAAGGATATAAAAACACAACATTTGACTCAATGCTAAGATGAGCATTTTGCCTATCGATGTTGTGAGGAGGCATCGACATGAAGGCACTGCTCATATTTATCACAGCTTTTTATCAATATGATATTTGGCTTTGTTTTGTATCCTCTTCACCACTTTTCAGAGTTTTCACATCTGTTTACCACTTCACAACCATGTGGTCAGAGACAGCAGGTGATATTCCTTCCATTTCACAGATGAAGAAACCGAGGCCCAAAGGAGAGGTGGCATCATGGTCTCATAGTTTCTGAAATAGACATCCCGCTGCCATGACAGCTTCCTTCCTACCCTTTCCTTCACGTGCCTCTACCCCTGGTTCCCAATTGTGTGGAGACACAGCTTCATACTGATTCCCTAAATGGAAACCACCTGAAGAGAAGAGAATTTGAAAAAAATTACCTTGAATCTCGTTTCTAAAGAAAACCTATTTGATGAAAAGTCACTGAGCTCTCCACCAATCAACTCAATCTCGAAGGGTGCCCTATGTTTCTGAGAAAGGTAGGATCAGTGAGAGAGCTGAAAACCAACAGGAGCAATGCTCCTAATTTTACAGGTGAATCAGCATGCTTAGAGAAATATAATTTTCACCCTGATGTTAGAATCTACTGTGGATACTCAATAATTTAAACAGGATTCTCTTCCCATCTGTCTTCATCACTTCAGAGGTGCCCTGTCTCTCCCCAACACACAAATTCCTCCCAAATGCCATTTTCACAGGCCTCACCAAGCCATGTCCCTCTCTTTCATTTTGAAATCCATTCATACTATGAAACCTTCCGTCATTAAGCCTCTTGCCTTCTTATTAGATCAACAGGCCGCCTACTAGCAGTTAGTGCATGTTATACCCTGCCCTAAACCAACTGATATTTGCTTTTGTTTATCTCACAAAAT